>JBAMJV010002768.1:180000-185818 GCA_037951105.1 Echinarachnius parma | reverse complement strand
TACACATAAGACGGTGTGTTTATCTGGGCCGTACAAGAATCCGGTCTCTGCAAGTCGGTGTGTACACATTAGACGGTGTGTTTATCTGGGCCGCACAAGAATCCGGTCTCTGCAAGTCGGTGTGTACACATTAGACGGTGTGTGTATCTGGGCCGCACAAGAATCCGGTCTCTGCAAGACGGGTGTGTACACATTTTATAGGTGGTGTGTGTCGTATATATATTTGGATTATGCGTGACGCGAATAACTGCCGCTTAAATGCAGATAAATACATAAAGATAGTCGATATATGATTAAATAGTCAATGTCTTTTATATAAAGTGACCAAGAATAACGCAAAGATTATGATTATTTACGGAGAAAAAACATCATTACATAATATATTTAATGGGACCGAGTGTGTGCATCTGGGCAGCACAAGAATCCGGTCTCTGCAAGTCGGTTTGTACACATTTTATAGGCGGAGCAGCCGGAGTGTGTGTGTCGTATACATATTTGGGTCATGTGTGACGCAGATAACTGCCGCGTAAAGACAGACAAATACATAAAGATAGTCGATATATTATTCACGAGTCAATGACTTATAAATTGACCAAGAATGACGCAAAAATTATCATTATTTACGGAGAAAATACAATTTCATTACATAACAGAATTGATATAGGCCGCACAAGAATCCGGTCTCGGCAAGTCGGTGTTTACACATTATCACTGACCTCTACATTGCACATTATACGGTGTATGTGTATAAACGTGTTTATTATTTACGTTAATTCAAATTCAAATTACTCTTACTATATATTATAACAATAAGTATCATTACAGGGGTAATTATATACATGTAATTGCATTAAAGCGCTTATAGATGATTAACAATCAATAATATTAGGCGCTATCATATTTGTGATATGCGCTATATAAAAAACTGTGTAGAACTACCGCTTAAATATAAATACATAAATTAACATAGTCGATATCTGATTCAAGAGTCAATATCCTTTAAATTGACCAAGATGACGCGGAAATTATCATTATATACGGAGAAAATATATGATTAATTATCATATGGACGCACAAACATCTTCGCGAGCAGCGAAAAAATAACATTGATACTCTTCCGACGATATAACAACGATTTCAGTATTACTACACAATTAACTAGCTATATTTCAGTCGTGATCGTTAGTTTACCGACTTCATTATGAGTATTACACGTAATCAGAAAGGATGTACGAGGGTGTTTCACAAAGCACTTGTCGTCACGACAAATGCCATTTCTATGACAAATTTCCATTTCTATGACAAATTTGTCATCGATGACAAATATCCATTTCAGAAAGCTTTTAAAGGACTTGTCGTCACGACAAATTTGTCGTCACGACAAATTTGTCATAGTTATCTGTCATAGCCCTATACCCTACGACAAATCCAAAAAAGCTATGACATCTGAAAATGGCTGCACACATGATGTTGTTAGTGAGCAGGATCGGTCAAGAAATACAAAAAAAAAACTATGGCTCTTTGGAAATAGGCATCTAATTTTCTCTAAATATAGGTTGATCTCAAACCTATGTTATGTAGAATACATTGATACACAACATATCATGATTTTGGGAATGGAAAAGTGTGCATATGAAGAAAATATTTTATCAGAGTTCGTTGCAAATTTGAGTTCACCATATACCTTCCAAGAGCCAGTTTCATTGTATCTTGCCAGATAATGCTCTAATTTTTAGAGATTTTTCCTCCTAATCTCTTAGAGCTTATGAAAGCAATGTTTTGCTTGGGTTTCATTGTCCTATAACTATTCATTTGAGGTAGGCTGACAATTATAGTATACAAGACGATTCTTTATCCTCTTTGATGTGGTCAGCTTTTAGTGAGGCCAAATATCGGGGAAATGTGGTGTGTGATAGGTTGTATGTGTTGTTGATGCAAACGGGTGCGGTTCGTTATTCCGAAGGTTCGTTATTCCGAAGGTTCGTTATTCCGAACACGTAAATTTCCTATACTTGAGTGTTCGTTAATCCGAAAATGAAATAGGGTTCGTTAATCCGAACATTTGTTGCATTATTCCGAAGGTTCGTTATTCCGAAGGTTCGTTATTCCGAAGGTTCGCTATTCCTAAAATGAAATTGGGTTCGTTATTCCGAAGGTTCGTTATTCCGAAGGTCCGTTATTCCGAGGGTTCGTTATTCTGAAGGTTCGCTATTCCTAATATGAAATCGGGTTCGTTAATCCGAAAATGAATTTGGGTTTGTTATAATGCTATAATTTCATATAAAGAGATAAAATAAACTTAAATGTTTGATTGGAGGGAAAGGGGGAGGGGTATGCTTAATGCAGGCTGTAAATTAAATAAACAAAACACAAACTATAGTATTATATTTAATTTTCGGAATAACGAACCCGATTTTATTTTCGGATCAACGAACCTTCGGAATAACGAACCTTCGGAATAACGAACCTTCGGAATAACGGACTGTAACCGATGCAAACACATACGGCGGTCACCAGCACCCAATACAAGGTTCACTAATAGAAATAATACAGTACAACGATTGAATAAAAGGAATGTCCGCACAAGTGATATAGAATTTGGTTGACGTCATTATTAAAGGGATAGTTGAGTTCTGGTAAGGAGAGTACAGTTTTAGTGAAACTGAATTTTAGTAACCAAAACCTGCATCATTACATTACAAACTAATAGTTATAACTAGAAAGGAACACAAAATTACAAATGACGTAGTAAAGATCATGTTATCATTCAAAAAGAGCCGTTAAAACGTAAGAGGGCGCCCTCTAAACACTCATCGGTTTTAACCATTTTGAATAAAATATTGTGCATGTGATGCTTTGTTGAAATAGTGATTAGATAGAGAAATAACCAACAACTATTTAAATACCTATTTTGTAACTTTTTGAAAAGAGGAAGCATTTTTTTGAATTTTTAACGGCTGGTTCAAAATTCTCTAATAAACCCGGGGCCCCGGGTTTATTACAAGTTGTTATATTTATGGATATTTCAGCCGTTTCTGAACCGATTTTGATCAAACAAAGATGATTTTATTGTTTAAATATTATGCTCTTTCAAATTTTACACTCAGTTTTTCATTACCTCACAAACCAATTAAGTAGTCTAGCGCCCTCTCTACCAAAACTCAACTTTCCCTTTAAAGTGTATAAAACAAATGTCCAAAAGATGTATTGCACGTGAATAATTAAAGTCCATGGTAATTAATTTGAGCATTCAGTTGGCCTGAATGAAATGCGTGTCCGCGGAAGAGATGAGAACGAGAGTTCGATGATGATGAAGGTGATGAACGCGAAGACGCGTGAAGAGAAGGCCGATATATCATTTCAGTCCCATGGATGAACCAGCACACACGATGTGGAGCGAAGGCGTGGCGATGACTCCGACGTGTGCCGTGGAGAGATGAGCGAGGCCTGGAAGTCTGAAGGTGTGGTGCTTACACGTGTCCATGTAGACAAAAACGAAAATGGCGATCAAAAGAATTGTAGGAAGTTTTGCATGCAGAAAAGTGTCATCTCTGCGAGAGGAGAAAGATTTATAAAAGGTCCGAATAGCTCGGTGGATGAAGAGGTTGATGAAAAGGTGATGGCTTAACGCCCCATGTTGGTCGGCGGACTCTCCCTATTATAGGTGTGTGAGTGAGGCATGGATTGTAGCCCCGTTTACAATCCATGGTTGTCGATGCCCATGTGAGTCAGATGGTAACTGCACATGGTGATGTCAAAGAGGAGGTAGAAGGCAAAGGTGTTCTTTGGATGAGCGGTAGAAAGAGAGTAGTGATGTTTTGCCAAAAGTCAATGTTCCTGACATGAAGAGAGCTTGGAACAAAGAGACAGTTATCTGGGCGAAAGTAAACGCTAGGCCAGAGTAAGGTAGTGGTTCCAAGTTGTTTTGTTAACATCGGTCTAGCTTTTACCAAGCTGGTATCGATGGTTTGTTGTACATGTATGGCTAGTCTGATGTTCAGACTGTGAAGCGAGTCCCTATAAGCTCATCCCATCCAGTTATGTCCTGAGGTTGCACAGCAGTGGCCAGTATCTGCAGATGAAGAAAAAATAAACAAAATAGTGCCCATTAAATGCAATCAGCAGACAAAGGAAAGTGCGAGCTCAACATTTTGCATGTTAACTATGCAATTCATAAAGATATCACCCTGCCGCTTTATTAATTTTAGTCTAGCATATCTCGGAAGACTGTATGGAATGATCAAGTAAACTGCTAATGACCTTGGATATTATCCAAGAAATTGCTCATTATCATAATCTCCTACAGTTCACAATATTTTTTTCATAGAATAAATTATGAAAAATTACTTTAATTTTAAACACTGTAATTAAATATAGGCAAATAATTTGTGGACACTTGTCAATGATTGGTTTAACTAAAAATAATTATTATTAAACAAAATAACAAACAAGCTACAAAATAAAAAATTTAACAACAGAAAAAGCAAATAAGGAACAGGGTTGTATAAAGTGAATGATAATCTTTGTTAAATTCAACTATGATTTAACCAGGGGCGTCGATCCGTTTTTGATATTGGGGGGGCGAAATTTAAAGAAGAAAAATCCTGAGTGACCACTGAGACCGAGCGGGGGAGGGGGAGACCCCCTCCCACCTTGGGAGCTTTTGTATTTTGGGGCGTGAAATTGTGCAATTTGGTGCACACCTGAGACAGAAATTGTACGTAATATGAAGTATATAAGTATGGAACCAAACATACATTATGACAAAGGGAGGTGGACAATCTTCACCACTTTCAAATGTTGGGGGACATGATAATTATTCCAATATGATTTACGTTCAGCGCGTATGGACCGAATTGACTGAAAGTTATATTTCAGATTATTTTATCTTCTGTGAAGGTGAATACGTGTATAGATGAGGGTTTAATTAACTTCGTTTGAGGTGTGCGTTTGAGAAAAAAATTACACTGCCCAACACATTTCGAAATATGAGTTCCCGCAACCCAAATGAAACTGTATGCGCGCGAAGCGCGCCGCAAAAACGAGATTTACAGTCCTTTTCAAACTAGAAAACGGCTATTTTTAAGATAAATTATTGATAAATGTGTCTTACCCCTCTTTGGCATTATAGCACTTGATTTTTTTCTTCCTCATTTTCGGAATTATTGGGGGGGCAAAATGATATGTTCGCCCCCCCCCAATATTTTCATTGGGGGGGCGACCGCCCCCCCTGCCCCCCCAGGATCGACGCCCCTGGATTTAACCAACATTACTTGGGGGCTGAGGCATTCACATTTCTCTGTACAGGGAAACCCTGTTATAACGTGGTAGTCGGGACTTTCAAATTTACCTGGTTATAAACGGCCAAATTAATAACAAACATTTAAATGAACGTCTGGGACTAGGCAATAGAGAACATGTATTTGTACATGTTCAGCATAGCATTTTAATCCTGTTATCTGACACAAATTGTGAGCTTATAGAATAAAATCGTGTATTGTATTAACTAAAATACAAAAGTTTAGAATAACAAAAGTGTCAAATGTCTCTCTAATAATGTACCTCTACACCTTTTCTAAGACTGTCCTTCTGAAGTTCAACATACATGCGTGCCTGGATGGACCTGCAAGTTGCGATGACTGGTCTTTATGACAGATCAACGTGATGTGCCCAGAATCTCAGCATTTCTAATTTTAAAAAGAAATTAAAAAAGGAGATATTATATTTAAATCAAAAGCCAATGCGGTATCATAATTATATTCAATATGCATAATGCAGGAAGAAATATGGGAGAGGAGAGGGGAACAAAGGGCTCTTT
>JBAMJV010002768.1:0-177500 GCA_037951105.1 Echinarachnius parma | reverse complement strand
AAATTCTGTGTAGAAGTTTAGTGTACCAAAGTTAGCTCTACCAGATAAAGCAAACCAAATCAAAATCGGTCAAGAAATGAAGGAGAAGAAGCATTTTTTGTGATTTCGAATAAATTTGCATAAATTAGCATATATAATGAAGTTCACGATTCTGTGTAGAAGTTTTAAATCCCCCTCCTAGCCCTATCTTATGAAACAATCAGAATCAAAATCGGTTGAAAAATAACGAAGAAGAAGCATTTTGAAAACTGTGGACGGACGGACGGACGGACGGACGGACGGACGGACGACGGACGCCACGCCATGGCATAAGCTCATCGGGCCCTTTGGGCCGGATGAGCTAAAAATGGGCAGTTACGTAGTTAAAATGTTTATTTTCAGTCAATATCAATATCTGTAATACATAAATAGATAAATCTATACACAATCAGATGAATCAAACAAAATACAAGTTATGTTCTGCATGTCAAGTGCAATGATTAATGTTATAATTTGATTTAGTTCCAAGTAGCATAGTTCTGTAAGAATGGATGGACAGATCTACAAAGAAAAAGTTAAACAAGTTAAATATCTAATGTCCAATGTACAGATGTTGTAGAAGACATTCCATGCCCAATAAACTTCCTTTAACTTAAATCAATTTTTGTGCAGGCAAGCTTAAAAAGTAGTCCCTGATATACATATCATTGTTTTCCCTGCTTACCTGTGGCCGATCTGCTCTCCCAAATATGTCATCATAATTTTCGCTGACAAAATTAGCAAGAATCTTGATATCTTCTGTAGAAAGATTTGATTTTCGGCTTGATTCCTGTAAATTGAATGAGATAATAGAACAATAAAAATACACATCAGAATTTCAATAATTTATGACTGAAATAAAACTAGCATTGTATGTTGTCTAATGATCATATCTGTTAAAATTCTCAAATAGGAATTAAATGTGTACTAGTACTTCCGTCTACTCGGCCGCCGTCAGGCAGAAGGGCGTATCTCGAGTGTCGCGCCGGGATCTCAACACCGAGAAAAACGCCTTTAAAGTTTGACATATTCAACCCTCTGTTGAAGCTTTGGACGTAGAATTTTTATTGCGGGGTTGATTCTAGTTGAAAGCCGACATATGAAATATTATTTTTAAATTTTAAAATTGATTCTAAACTTGATATTTCTTTGTCTAGGACCATTTTTAAAAAGATACGCCTTTCTGCCAAACAAATTTGAACAAATTCCTAGTTGCTTTTGTACGGCAGAAGGGTGTATCTTTAGATACGTGGAAATATCGCCCGGTATCGTCATGCTATCGTCAGGCAGAAGGGCGTATCTATATATACGTGGAAGTATCGCCCGGTATCGTCATGCTATCGTCTGGCAGAAGGGCGTATCTTTAGTTACGCCTTCTGCCTTACCAATGTGACTACGAAATAGTCCACATTTGTTTGGCAGAAGGGCCTATCTAAAGATACGCCTTCCTTTTGTACAATTTTATATGCCATTGAGATGATATTTTTTGGGAGCTGACTTGATGGATGTGACGTGTCTGACTACGGTTCGATCCGGATATCCGGTGCGGCGCGGCACCATCCAGTAATATAGTAATTAACGTACGCCATATGCATGCATTGGTCGCGCCGTCGTCAGATAAGAATTAACAGCTTACTAATACAAGTACGTTAGTCTAATTCATGAGTAGACAATTATCTTGGATTTATTTCAGTATTATATATACGGTTCGTGCGCGCAAATACTTAGGTGTCCTTAAAATCCATCATTACTAGTAAATTGGGGCAGACATGACATGACAAGTCTTGAGTCAGTCTGTCAATGACGCTGACGGTTTTCATTTGCATCACTTCTAACTGACTAAAGGTTCGTATTTGGTAACTCCTTGCAGTTGCACTCTTTTCTTATCATTCATGGTCTGTTGTAATATTTTTGTCAAACTGTAAGTAATTTGTGTACCACTTAAATCGATGTTTACGTCGCTGCGACGTAATAATCACGGTCGCTGAAAAAGAAGTTAGCGGGACTTCACCAGCAGCTATGCCGTTAGCTAGGGGCGACTTGTGACGTGATTGGAGAGAGAATATCGCATTCCTGCGACTCGTCTTATCGGTACTGGTTACGTCCGATATATGGTGGCTCAAAATTGGAAACGTAATCAATCGAGCAAGTGGGTGGCCAATACGATTGTTGTTTTCAGTTTCATATTTAGAGCCACCACATCAGTTTGAGCTACGGATGTAACCGCAGGAGTACGGTACTATTCTCTCTCCATTCGCAAGTCACCCCTAGCTAAGGGCATAGAGCTCTGCAGCTAATGAAGTCTTGCTAACTTCGATTTTAGTGACCGCTAAGTGAGACCATAATATAACCACAGACCCAAGGAAAAAACAAATAGTGCAATGAGTTATACGAACCATTTTAGTCAGTTTGAAGTGATGCAAATGAAAACAAGTATGGGCTGAGTGGACCATTTAGATGTGGGATAGATTCAGTGGCGTAGCGACCAGGGGGGGGGGAGAACGTGCCCCTCCCCCCCCCCCCCCCCCCAATAATTTGGAGAAAAAAATAGAAAACATAAGGGGACATTTTTTGGAAAAAACAAAGAAATACATAAGGTGTGGGCCCCCCCCCCCCCCCAATAATGTTGGGTATTATTTCAGTATTATATATACGGTTCGTGCGCGCAAATACTTAGGTGTCCTTAAAATCCATCATTACTAGTAAATTGGGGCAGACATGACATGACAAGTCTTGAGTCAGTCTGTCAATGACGCTGACGGTTTTCATTTGCATCACTTCTAACTGACTAAAGGTTCGTATTTGGTAACTCCTTGCAGTTGCACTCTTTTCTTATCATTCATGGTCTGTTGTAATATTTTTGTCAAACTGTAAGTAATTTGTGTACCACTTAAATCGATGTTTACGTCGCTGCGACGTAATAATCACGGTCGCTGAAAAAGAAGTTAGCGGGACTTCACCAGCAGCTATGCCGTTAGCTAGGGGCGACTTGTGACGTGATTGGAGAGAGAATATCGCATTCCTGCGACTCGTCTTATCGGTACTGGTTACGTCCGATATATGGTGGCTCAAAATTGGAAACGTAATCAATCGAGCAAGTGGGTGGCCAATACGATTGTTGTTTTCAGTTTCATATTTAGAGCCACCACATCAGTTTGAGCTACGGATGTAACCGCAGGAGTACGGTACTATTCTCTCTCCATTCGCAAGTCACCCCTAGCTAAGGGCATAGAGCTCTGCAGCTAATGAAGTCTTGCTAACTTCGATTTTAGTGACCGCTAAGTGAGACCATAATATAACCACAGACCCAAGGAAAAAACAAATAGTGCAATGAGTTATACGAACCATTTTAGTCAGTTTGAAGTGATGCAAATGAAAACAAGTATGGGCTGAGTGGACCATTTAGATGTGGGATAGATTCAGTGGCGTAGCGACCAGGGGGGGGGGAGAACGTGCCCCTCCCCCCCCCCCCCCCCCCCCAATAATTTGGAGAAAAAAATAGAAAACATAAGGGGACATTTTTTGGAAAAAACAAAGAAATACATAAGGTGTGGGCCCCCCCCCCCCCCCCAATAATGTTGGGTATTATTTCAGTATTATATATACGGTTCGTGCGCGCAAATACTTAGGTGTCCTTAAAATCCATCATTACTAGTAAATTGGGGCAGACATGACATGACAAGTCTTGAGTCAGTCTGTCAATGACGCTGACGGTTTTCATTTGCATCACTTCTAACTGACTAAAGGTTCGTATTTGGTAACTCCTTGCAGTTGCACTCTTTTCTTATCATTCATGGTCTGTTGTAATATTTTTGTCAAACTGTAAGTAATTTGTGTACCACTTAAATCGATGTTTACGTCGCTGCGACGTAATAATCACGGTCGCTGAAAAAGAAGTTAGCGGGACTTCACCAGCAGCTATGCCGTTAGCTAGGGGCGACTTGTGACGTGATTGGAGAGAGAATATCGCATTCCTGCGACTCGTCTTATCGGTACTGGTTACGTCCGATATATGGTGGCTCAAAATTGGAAACGTAATCAATCGAGCAAGTGGGTGGCCAATACGATTGTTGTTTTCAGTTTCATATTTAGAGCCACCACATCAGTTTGAGCTACGGATGTAACCGCAGGAGTACGGTACTATTCTCTCTCCATTCGCAAGTCACCCCTAGCTAAGGGCATAGAGCTCTGCAGCTAATGAAGTCTTGCTAACTTCGATTTTAGTGACCGCTAAGTGAGACCATAATATAACCACAGACCCAAGGAAAAAACAAATAGTGCAATGAGTTATACGAACCATTTTAGTCAGTTTGAAGTGATGCAAATGAAAACAAGTATGGGCTGAGTGGACCATTTAGATGTGGAGATGTGGGATAGATTCAGTGGCGTAGCGACCAGGGGGGGGGGAGAACGTGCCCCCTCCCCCCCCCCCCCCCCAATAATTTGGAGAAAAAAATAGAAAACATAAGGGGACATTTTTTGGAAAAAACAAAGAAATACATAAGGTGTGGGCCCCCCCCCCCCCCAATAATGTTGGGTGCCCCCCCCCCCCACCCCCCCTCCCCAATCAGTCCGACCACGCTACGCCACTGTATAGATATCATGCCTTCATGCTCTTTAGGAAAAGGAAGTTCAAATTGACAATTTCTAAAAATAGATTTTTGATGAAATCACACTTCACCACTATTGGATAACGAATACTTGTTTTTTCTCTGTTTTATCCTCTGTACACATGCAAATCACACCCAATTACATGCAAGTCAGTCAATGAGCACAACCCAGACAACCAAGAACTTTCAAGTCATATACAAAGAGGCTCTGGACATCGTGATTTAAAAAATATATATATATTTATTATTTATTTAGATCATCCTTGTTACCGTAGCAACATCATTCGTACAGGATTTTGTATGATGAATAAGTTCATAGATTAACCGTGCGTAGAAGCATGAATTTCAAACCCTGTAAATATGAAAATTCAGTCGTGTAGAAATGTACATGAAAGAATAACAACACAAATATGAACGCAACCCACATTCCATTATCATGAAAAAAATAAAGGTTATTTGAATGCAAATAAATGTATACAGATATTAAATATCTTTTTCAAACAAGAAAATTGACATGAACATAGTAATTCTCAATCAGGCCGTTGCAAGACAAATACCTATACTCATGCAGCATTGGTTTTAATTCCATTTGAAAGTTCATTAAATAAGATAATATATGTGAAATAAGAATCATTCAATTTCAAATGCTCTCATAGTTGTAAAATTTGATAAAGGGTCCTTTCTAATAAACAACGATACCAAGAAAAGTACTTTTGGACGTGTAGTTTTTGTTTTAGGGCGCTTTGAGTAAGACCATGTCAGGTTCCTATTTTTGTCAATCTTACCAAGTCAATGCTTGATGAATGAGAAGTCTTACTGCCTGTCATATTTTATGCCCATTTAGACAGTGGGCCCAAAGGTCAATATGTCTTCCAAAATTGATTTTCATAACCTATTAGGGAGGATGGGAACAGTGTTGCAAATGATGGCCAATATATTAGCTAAAAACATCATTTTTTTTTTTACAAGTGCAAATGTTGAGCATTTTGGAAAAACGTGCATTTCCGTGAAGTGATCATTTTCACATATAACACATAATAATGCTTTACATACATGTAAGTGTACATACACATAAACTTCAAACAAAATGAAACTTAAACCTCACTCAACTTAAAGGGTACCACCACCCAAAAATAATATTCTTATTAAAGAAAGGTAACATCTTTAGTATTCCATTCCATCAACAAGTTCACAAAAATATGTTTCCAGAAAAAAAATATATAATTGGAAACGCATCACCATGCTAAGGCATGCGTTCATGCGGTTTGAATTACGCAGACTGCTATGTGTGCGGTGAATTGCAACGTGTGCAGAGCGAACGAATCGTCCGGGAATCTATTGTTTACAAACGTGCGCGTGAATAGCATTGGCGCACTCGCAAATGGTTGGCCCGTATGGAACCAGGAAATAGCAGTGGTTCCGTAAGTAGTGGAAATTAATTGCTTTGTTTATGAATTACACAACCCTTTGCAAAATGTTGGGTATCTGATATCACAAAACGGTACCAAAACATATAATAATGTGTTGTTCTTTGCCTGGTGGTCCCCTTTAAAACTAAAATTTACAGTTGTTATTTTAACCCATCAAGAAGTAACAACATTTTAGTACATAAACACTCAAATTGGCAACTCCAAATTGGCAACATCTTATTTTAATTTGCCATTTTTACTTGTTAGCTCAATTGTTCCAAGTTCATCAAAACTAGTCTTCTATTTTTTGCATGGTTGCCAATTTGACTTTTATACAGTGAAAAAAAATAATAGTGTATTGCCAATTAGAAGATTTAAGTCTAAAAGTCACAATGAAAAAAATTAATGAAAAACATAATACATAACAAATAATTTTTAAAAAGGTACAATAATAAATTAGAGCACAATTCATGAAAACGTTACTTTATTCTATATTATGTACATGTACGCTCTATGCGGATAAATTGAAAATTTAAGTCTAAGATTCAAATTTAAAATGAACAAATTGCTATCAGTGTACATTTAAACAAAAAATAGTACAATAATAGTTGAATGCATAAATCCGAGATCCTGTTATGACTTTTGAATTCTACCGATCCGAGAACGAGACAGGATTTTGTCTTTACCTAACAGCATAAGTTGAAGATACGATCGTCCACCGTGATCATTTAATGTATGTCCTGTCAGAAATTTCGTAATCAAGGTAATTTGAACAGCATGTTACGTTACCATAATTCTGTTTAAATCATGTCAGAAATGCTAAAACTATAATTCATATACAAATTTGCTGTAATTTAGAAGATGATTTGTGACCTTACACCACAATAAGACCAATAAGTGGTCCTTCGTAGGCAATTTAGACATGGTTATAGGCCATCTACAAAGTATGTACGCACAAAAGGGGGGGGGGGGTTTCGCACCGATGTGTATGGTATGCATACAGGGGGAGGGGGGTCTCATTGTTTGCAAAGCTTCGTGTCTCAAGCAAGCAGTGGCTGCACTCAGGGATGCCAGTGACCTGCAGGTTGAGAGCCTGAAAATGGAGTCTTGATACTTTGTTTGTGTGCAAAACAGTACAAATAAGCCTGAATTTGTAGGAGCCCAGGGCCTGAAATTCAGGCTTTTGCCTGAAAACTGGCATCCCTGCTGCACTGCATGCAGGATCCGGAACGACTGAACACATGATGGAGACTACCCGGCGAGCGGTGAAGTCATGCGCGATCCCAAGAGATTGGGGGGGGGGGGGGTGGACCACATGGTAAATTTCGGACCAAAATATGCATATATGTACTTTTTAGATGGCCCCCATCACAGTAAAATTCATTACCTTTAAAATTGTACATAATTTGTCATATTTAGACGAAGGCAAACCCTATGAAAATGAGTGACAGAGATTTGGAAAATGGCTTTAGCAGTTTTAAAACAAGGGAGAAACGGGCCACTTCAAAGATTGCCGCCCATTCAAGCACTGTAATCTGAGTAATTTTTATTTGATGAAAAAACATACTTAAACATGATTTCTGATGATCAAATTTTTTAGAAGGTAGATTAAGATACCTTCATTCAGGAAATACAAACATTCTAAATCTCATATTTTTAACCAAAATTTATTTCAGCTAATAACAGAAACTACAGTTGAATCAACACTACTAGTATTATGGTGTGTCCATATTCCTCCATAATAACAAAAGATCCTCCTTTATCTAAGTTTGAAATTTTCAAGGTGATAAGGGCATTTCCACGGTAACTCGCGTTACACTTTATGGTAAATTGACTACTTCAATGTGCAGTAACTCACATTATTTTATCGAACTGTAGGCTGATTGTATCACCAAGGATTAAGTAGATTTGCACTAACTAGATAATACAAAAAAGACTGACAGAGCTATATTTAGGAACCTTTACAGAAGAATCCTGTTTGGTAACTCGCGTTACCAAAAAAAGACATGGACAAAATTCAGTAACCCCTAAAACGTGAAAAGCACGATTAAAATATTAATCCTGGTCAAATATGTTATGTGCTAATTTGACATTTGTATGTGTCCTAGGCTATGAGTTAGTATTGAACAAAATTTCAAAGAATTTGGGAATAAATTGTAGGATGCAGAATTCCAGCATCACCACCGCCTGGTTGGTCGAAGCGCGCTTCACGACGATAACGGTGGTCGAACTCATTGTCACATCCGCGTCGTACATCAGATCGTCCCCCACAGAGATTGTAACCGATGTTACGCCCGACTTGATGAGCGGACCTGTGGCCGAGAGCACGATCATGACCCAGGACCAGCCCTAGTTCCACTGATCTCTAAATATTCTTGTGCAAGCCTTTACGGTTGAATGAGTAAGGGAAGTATATGTGTGATCTGCTACATTCTTTTGAGTTTTATACTATTCTAGCATATTGATATCAATGAGTTAGAACCAATGATGCTAATTACCATGGTAAATATCGCTGGTCCGTAATCGGGCCCAGGGGCCCAGGTACCATTCTTGTCCTGACGGTCGCTGAAATGGGTGCTACGTCTCCCCAGATGGTCACGATGACCAAAATCACTGTTTGACTCGACACTCGAAGTTGTCCTGACGGGGACTCCGGTTGCCGAATTCGTCACCTCATCCAGTCCAATGGTTGAAACTGGCACCACGGCAGGCCCCACTGTCGAATTCAGCTCTGCCCTGGCTGGATGGAGAGCAGCTGTAATAAAAAACAAGTAAATTTCATATTTATATTTTGCATTTGAGCCATTGGCATGAGGAAACTGACATTTTAACAGGAGATTGTCACTCAAATGTGTGCTTTCAAGTTTCATCTCGGACTTGGAATGGATGAACAATGACATGAAAATCTATGGGTGGGTTTGCACTACGAGTAGTACGATTTCCAGTAAATACACATTTTTAATGTGAAATTTGAGAGCATAATTCACTAATATCCCGTTGAGGTACCTCAAATTAGAAATCTTATTTGACAACTTTATCCACCCTAGACCCCGGCAGACTCATATATAAATTTTTATTTGTTTTGTTACATTCCCATCCTAATGTATTGTTCAGAAACCAGTACGCTTTATCGATGCACCAAACCCTCTGCGCTACCGGTCTATAAGCAACAGTATCCATTTCCATATGTGGAATGGAGAGCCAGGGAAAATCATGGATAGGCCTATAGATGTGTGCAATCTGCTGGACAGCACAAACACATTTTCAGAAATATATAACTTTTGAGGGAGATTTGCACAACATCTAGCATTGCCAGTGGGTCACGATATATGGGGCATGTACAAATAGATGTAGGGCAAGTTAACTAATGGACTAGTTTGCTTGCCCATCGGGCAACTGATATTTATTTTCAACTAAACAAGACTGTAAGCAAGCTTGCTGTAAGTGTAACACTATGGCAAATCACGTTCTGGCAAATAGTGGCATACCTATTGTACAGGGCAATTTTTATATTTTGTTGTAACTTTTTCCTGTAAATATTTGAAAGGTGGACGGTAAACCAACTTGTTTGGAATCCTACACAGAATGAACATGTTTTATGCCTGTACGATGTTCATGGAAAAATGGACACTTCAATAACTGTTTTCCCATCTGGCATTTGCCATAACATGTACTTACATGTATTCACATTTTTTCTTTGGGCAAGAAAAATGTGGCATGAGCAAATGTGTCACATAAATAGACATACCTTATTTGTTATTGTCCTTTCTACTCCACTGGAAAAGTGAAGAACTGCTCTCATGCCGTCATCAGTTCCATGATCTTGAATTAGTCCTAAATGCATAAAAATGGGAACAATAATATAATTATAAAAAGAATTCATTTTAAAAATACAAATTGGTTATCAACAAATTTAGAATTAGATACATTCTGGCAAGCTTTACAATTAAGGGCTCTGAATTTTTGCCTTTAAGTAAATGTAAACGTAGTCAAGAAAAGGATTTAAACTATTTCTAAAAGAGATGTTTGGGACGGTATCTTAAATGCATTAAACATGTAGTTTGTACTTCAAAACAGCCAAAATGAAGTTTTCTGAAGAACGCAAGATGCACGAGTGTTGTTTTCTTTTGTTCACGATTCCCTGACCCCGCAGTGAGCAGATAACAAGGGTACATTCGCACAATGGAGTATTTCCCAGGGGCCATATTTTGGAGGCGCAAGCCGCAAAGGAGCCTTGGCCCCGGGGATGGTGGGAAGACCCTGGCAGATACGGTCCGGTCGTCCATGGTAAGACATTCCTCTCTAAATGTTCATACATGTCCAGAAATCAGTAGGCTTTTTGATGTACCAAACCCCTCTGGATCTGGGCTGCTGGTCTATAGTATAAGTACCAACACCCATTTCCATTCATCCAATGTGGAATGGAGAGCCGGAGAAAATCATGGATAGGCTTACAATCTGCTGTAGCACAAATGCAGCAGAAATTTTGTTGAGAAAGATTTGCAGTTTGCACCAATTCTATCCGTGCACCAATTCTATCCGTGCCAGTGGGTCACGAAATGGTAAACCAGGTCTCGAAAGTAGCACTTGCCCGGGGCAGGTACACATTGATGTAGGGCAAGTTAATTTTTCATAAAAGGACTAGTTTGCTTGCCCAATCATACCCAATCGGGCAACCGGCATGGAAACTGATGTTTCTGTTCAACTAAACGAGACTGTAATTCATTACATGTGTGAATCTCATCATCAATTTAAAACTCTCACTCAGTTATCAAATTAAATGTATGAATGTATGCTTGCTATCAGTTGCCTTTTATTTGATTTATTTGCACCAACATATATGAAATCAGGTATATTCAGCGGTTGAAACTTGAAATTAAGAAAGCGTGATGTTGTAGTTATTCGCAGATATGATCACTAGCATCGTTTATTCCCTCCCGATATTGTAGTATTGTAAACAGCATAGATTGGTACATGTACAGTAATATATGGACGTACATGTACGGTAGTCAACCATACAGTGTATATAGGGTTAGATATGGGTTAGTTGCATTACGTGTAATTGGGTCCACGTCCGTAAGGCAGAGCCGTATATCGACAGGGATCGCGCGCACACGGGTTACGTGCGCGCGCGGCACATCAAAGATGAACAATACAATGTTGCTGTCATGACAAGTTCAATTTAAAACTTTTACAGCTTAACATAGACTTAAAATACTGTATTTTCAACTGATACAGATAGTCAATTACTCACATGACATTCTAAAATTCATTGAATTTGCATTAGTTTCTGATGAGGCAAATCAGGAGGTCCTCATAACCGTCAGGCAACACAAAATCAAAAGGAAAGTCGGATTTTAGGGATCGGGAGCTCTTTTAACTACTAAAACAGTAAAAGTAGTAGTACAAGAGTAACTTTTAGGCAATTATGCTGCAACTGCAAGACTATAGTATTAGGGATTTCGTGATCAAAATCTAGCAAACGCATGGGCATGATGCATGGCCCCATGGGTTGAAATTTCTCAAATGTGATCTAGCCGAGTTGAAAAAACCGGCAAAGGAAAATGATTAAACGATTCCAGAGTAAGAAAAATGCAAATGAATTTGATGCAGTCTATTGGCCGAGTGGTGCCGCTCATACTCGTATACTAGATCAAGACAAGGGCCTTGCCTTGGTGGAGGAAAGTACAGATCTAAAAATTGTCCGCGCGTGCACAAAGTATGAATCGCCAAACAAACAAAAACACTGCAATGTTTCAGATATCAAACTATACCATTTGTATTCACTTTTGTTATTGAAAGGACCGTTTGATATTCCAACCACGACAGCATAAATGGTTTTATGTAAGCTGTGGATGTTTCATTACACACAGCGCACAAGAAATGGGCCTAAATTCAGCTCATTCCCGTGTGTTGAGTGATAATAATCGGTCTTTCGAAATGAACTACTGAGCTGAGCGTAGTCGTACTATTCATAGATCTACAATAACAAAAGCGAGAATCAAGTCTTCTAAAATTTAAATTTAAATTTCATAATTTGACTTTTGAGTCAAATTATCGTGAAAAAAAAAACAAAAAAACAACAGCAAGATACACACATTTTATGAGCAAAATGCAGATATATCGTTTGTAAATAAGTTTCGAGTCACATGTTCAGTGCTAACTCTAGTTCAGTGCATTCTCATTCTCGGCAAATCTAATTTCAAAGTCAGCCCTAGGGCTAGGCCTGTCCCTTTTCTGGCTGGCTTCTCCCCCGGGCCGGGCCCGGCCAAGTTCCCTGGCAACTACGCCTACTTGTAGCGTGCAGTGCAGCAGTGCATGAGAAATGTGTAGAGAAGAACGAGTTTGTCATAAAAGAACATCGGTACATTGGCCATCGTAAAATACAATAAAAGTAAAAGTCAAGAGTATTTATACAAACCTTATGTTCGATCAGCTGGCCAGATTTTCAGTGTAATTTGGAGGCGTCATGGTCCAGGGTCATGGTGTTTTGTGCGCCGTTTGTTGAAATGCACAAAAGTATGCAACGTAATGTTGGATTGGATCCGGTGATTTTTCAGACGTACGCGTCGCATGCATCCGATCCGATCCGGCATTTAATCATCCGCCATGCGGTATCATTTCCTGCACCATCGTTGAAAATTACACGAGGGCGTATCTATACTTACATCCTTTTAACTAAAATATATCGCAAATTTTCCGACGTTTTTTGTTTGCCAAAGGCGTATGTCAACATACATCCTTTTGACAGACGGATACCGAGCAGAAACCAACAAGATTTCCACAGACAGGGGCGTATGTATAGATACGCCCTTTTGCCGTACAGAATACGACGATAGTTATGCAATCGGGTACAGAGGGCCCCCGATATCTCAGAAACTATAACTCGAGCTCTTCTGAAATTTGGCCCAATGAAAATTTTGACCTCAAAAACCCCAAGTAGGCAATAAAAAAAATATGGCCTATTTTCGAGATACGCCTCTTTGCCAGATGACGGCCGTACTACTAGTACTACTTCAACTTGTACGTTATTTTAGGATTTAGTGTATTGAATTAGTTTTGTTCGCTTACTTCAGTCAACGCATCAAGCTAGTTGTGTATGACTATCCTGCATGGGAGTGCACACGCACTCGCCGTTTTTTTAAAGTGACAAACTGTCACTGGTATATAATCTCAACTACCTGGGGAGCATACTAGCCGTGCGCGTGCTGCCACTGATATGATAGTGCAAAGGCTAATTAACACAACGTCACAAGTCGCGATACGACTTGGAGAGAAGTTGAGGTGGTGCAGAAATCACGTATTTTGATTTGGAATGGAGCGAAAAATTGTCATTTTTATCTAGCGCCAAGTTACACTTTACATCACATAACAATTAACATTGTGTATTAGGCCCCACCACTGCTAACTCAGGTGAGCGCTACCGCGGAGCGGTAGCGCTCAGGGTCGGGCTCATAGTGCCCCCGATTTTTTGCGGTAATGTGCACAATAAGTGTGCTTAAAATTATAGATATGATACGGTACTTACCACCGTGTAGATGATACATATGTTATGCAACTATGGGGTGGATCAGAATGATGATTTTTCGCTCCATTCCGCATCAAAATGAGTGATTTATGCACATCATCGACTTCTATCTGTGTTGTATCGCGACTTCTGAACGATCGATTACCGTACGACCACTAAACGCGCGAGTCAGATCTGCCATCTATTCGGCGGGCGCGGTACATGAATGGAGACCGTACCCGCGTGTTCGCCTGATCATCGCTCGTTCCCAAGTCGCGATACAACACAGATAGAAGTCGAGGAGGTGCATAAATCACTCATTTTGATGCGGAATGGAGCGAAAAATCATCATTCTGATCCACCCCATAGTTGCATAACATATGTATCATCTACACGGTGGTAAGTACCGTATCATATCTATAATTTTAAGCACACTTATTGTGCACATTACCGCAAAAAATCGGGGGCACTATGAGCCCGACCCTGAGCGCTAACGCTCCGCGGTAGCGCTCACCTGAGTTACACCACTGCATGCTATACCGGCATTATAAGTTTATAACATATAAACCTAACCCTTATTTAGTGGCTATACTCGTGGCATATCAATTTATAATAATATTAAAATGATTAATTTTTAGCATAATTTAGGCTGGCGTTCTGCAAACTCACGACAGCGACACAAAGGTCAAAGTCTTTGACAAGGGCAAGGCTTGTAATTGTAGACCAGAGACAGTCTACCATATCATGGCTGCAAGTTATGACAAAGAAAGGTGTTAAATTTTAGAGTTTAGTCTTACTCGAGTAAGATCAAGGGCAAGGACAAGGTCAAGGAGTGAAGGAGGTTTAATATGTTATTTCGCGTTTATAGCCAGGGAGACGGGGTTTTGGACATAGTAGCCACCGCAGAGTTTCGGCGGGGTGCGATCTCGATAACCGCTCTAGTGCAATTCACGCAATAATTCTCGTGAAACAAATCGAAGGGTTTCATTGAAATATAACAATTTTCTACATAGTTTGTCAACAAATAATATGTAAGGTTGATAACAATGACATATAATAGCTGAATAACATAGCATGCAAACTCACAATCACACATTAAACACAAAATAAGATAAAAACTTACGGCCATCATTTGGTTCTTGCAGGCTTCTTGCTGTATTGGCAGATTATAGATTCAGGCTCGTCCATAATTAGATTAAAACAATTATTTTCGATGACAAGTTGTCATGAGCTTCGTGAAACGCATTTTTATGGACGATGACAACTTGTCATGATGACAATTGAAATTTGTCATGATGACAAATTTGTCATGATGACAAATAATTTCTTTGTGAAACACCCTCCGGATGCGATGTATGGTACACTTACGTACACATAATATGGTCCACATAATGTACCTTTGGAACATTTCCTGGCCTACTATAGGTCCATGCATTGCATAATACACACATTCCTAACTGTCGCGCCCGGTCCGCATAATACACGTTTAGAACATTTCCGGTCCCTGAAAGTACGGTCTAAATTGTGCCCGCGACCGGTCCCTGAAATTCACCCGTGGTGCGTATGTGTGTGTGTGTGTGTGTGTGTGTGTGTGTGTGTGTGTGTGTGTGTGTGTGTGTGTGCACTGGCGTAGTGGTGGGGGGGGGGGGGGGGGGGGGGTGTGTCATGGGCCCCCCTCCCAAATCAATTTAAATCATTAATAAAGCATAAACATGCATGCATGAAGGAATCATGAACATTAAAAAGGGAACAACCCCCCCCCCCCCCCCCCCCCCTTGGGCTGCCAAGTGAAAATGTGATGTGGAAAACATCATATGCGGGGATTCAAAATAGCAACCCCCCCCCCCCCCTGCCCTTAGTTGCTATTTATGATGAAATACATACAATTCAGACAAATAAAATGTGATTTTGGACTGATATCAAGCAGCAAAATCTAACTTTATGACATAATTATAATTATATCAAATTGATTTTGGTTTTATTTCATGTTTTTTTTACATGAGAAAGATATAAATATTTATATCTCATTCTTATTGCACTGTTTTACAAAGAAAAATAAAATACCATTTGACTAGAATTGTAAAGCCACTCTTTGCCCCCCTCCCCTTCTCCCCCACCCCCCATGCAGCCACGGCAATTAGAGTAAGATTGATCCCCTTTCCCAAGTCCACACTGCTCAAAATCAAATCAACTCAATTCTTTTCTACGTCGTATTTATTTAATTTTCGGATTAACGAACCCTATTTCATTTTAGGACTAACGAACCTTCGGAATAACGAACCCGATTTTATTTTCGGATCAACGAACCTTCGGAAAAACGAACCTTCGGAATAACGAACCTTCGGAATAACGAACCCGATTTTATTTTCGGATCAACGAACCTTCGGAATAACGAACCTTCGGAATAACGAACCTTCGGAATAACGAACCTTCGGAATAACGAACCTTCGGAATAACTGAACCTTCGGAATAACGAACCTTCGAAATATAAGACTGTAACCTTATTTATACATGTGTCTTTTATAGTAGATGTTCAGATGTTTAGAGTATTGAAGATACTAGTGCTTGGTTCTTTTGGGATTTTTAACAAGAAATGGGCCATATGAAAATCTTTCTCTGGGTAGTCCCCATTTCATTATGGTTCGTTCATTGTTCGAATCAGTATTATATAATTTATTTTATATATTACGTGAGAGTTATAAAGATAGATTAAGAGAAATGCAGTTCCCTAGTATACTTACAACAACAAAAAACAATTGAGATATTTAGGACTATTCACATACAAAATTGAATTGCAATTTAATAAGAATCTGAATTCCTTTCGAAACGTTTATAGTATCTTGTAAAAGTATAATCACAGCTAACTATTTTCATTGATTTGTCATGAATTTTCAGACATCAATGAATGCATCAGCAATCCGTGCAGAAACGGTGGGTTGTGTGTGGATGGCGTCAACGGATACACCTGCACATGCCAACCCGGCTATGAAGGAGTTCATTGTGACATAGGTATTGTTACGAATGTAGATACATGCATTTGATAGTCTTGCAATTATTATTGGACTCAGCCACTGACCTCTTTAGGCAGGTATATAGTCTGCTACTTCTTTGTTCTTGTAATGTTTACCAACCAGCACATGTGAGTTAGTTCCCACTTAACCCTCACCTTACAATGCCATTCATTTACCATCGCTTGTATGTTTTTCCCCAGTTTGCCCTTCCATTGTCTCTCATCTTAACTTCATCTTTGTATGCCCTTCTTTCCTTGTGAAGGATTACTCTCTCAAAGAGCGGTGATGTACTTTGATGTCTTTAATCTGTGTTACCCTCTCCCTAATCCTTTAGTCGTGAACCTCACACCTACCTGCAGTAATACTCTATTGTGTTGACCCTTGCCTTAGATGTTGACCGTTAGCTTAATCTTAAGCCCTACAATGTTTATAGGTGTATTTCTAAGAAGTGTTGAAATGTCAAGTCACTAGAGGTTTTTCTTTGTTGCATTAAGTTCCCTCTTAGTCGGTGTCTTTATAGATGTCATTCTTTGTCCTAGCTCAGACTGGAAGTCAATGTCCAGGGTTATGTCAGTAAACTGGACTAGCCTATTATAACCTCGACCTCTCTCTCATTCGGGGTCAGTTCATATACGTTGAGATCAAGTTCAGTGTTAGCAGTTATTAGGTTCATAAAAGTCAGTTATTATCAGGGAGTGGAGTTCATTTTAGTGAGTCGTCAGTCCAGTACAAGATTTGAGACAGTTAAGTTGTAGAAGACAGTTTGAGTACGAAGTTAGTTCAGCTAGAAGTTATACTTAGAGTTAGTCCTGTTCGTCATTGCATTGTACGAAGTTGTTTATGGAAGAATAAATGAGTAACCGAATAACTCTCGCCAGCTGTGATCTATTCTCTAAGCTTGTGGAACGTGCTTAAAGAGTGAATGTGATTATGAATGTGATTTAGAACTATATACCCTCGGCCATCCAGACATCCATTATATTATCATCATCTTCATCCCATAACAATTTGATCCGTCAAAACGACAGAATCTTTACACTGGTGTCAGAAGTGGGATTCGAGACTTTAACACGTGCCATCAACCATGTCGCCAAAGAGGAGAAAAGCGGAACTCGAACATGAGCTTAACGATATCCGACAAGGGCTAAAAGATAACCAACAAGCGCTAAAAGAAGACCAACACAAACTTACGAAGGCGCTACAAGGGCGAAGAGAAGACCAACACAAACTTATGGAGGCGCTTAGTTTAGTAGCAGAAATGAAGGAACAACTTGAAAAAGCTCTGTCGGTGGTGCCACGAGCCCCAGCAAAGGAATTACCAGTTGTAACAGAGACTGAGGACAAATCGCAAGCCCCGGCAGAGGAATGCATACCTGTTGTAGCAGAAACTGAGGACAAATCGCAAGACCCGGCAAAGGAATGTATACCTGTTGTAACAGAGACTGAGGACAACGAACATAATTGTTCGTTGAATCCGGTAGCGAATTGCGCCACATCTGAATACCCGACGGCGGACCCAGTGATAGCTTTAGCCATGACCACCGCACACCATTCTCGCGGACTGTGTGATCATCATATGGCTATGATGATCAGCATGCAGGAGCCGAAGAATCCACATCATGTAAGGGAAGCTGCCGAGCGTCACGTTCAGCTTAACGAGTCCAGTCGGAAAAGTCATCGAGCATGGGCTAGTCGTGACGATGATGATTCAGAAGGAGAAAACTATGTTGCGTCCGGCCTAGTTACGATGATGTGCGTTCTTCGTCAAAGGTGGACTAACATGAGATCGACCATGGCGCTATCTTGCTGGTGGCTGCTACATGTAGCAACCCTGCTCTGCTTGGCAGAAACTACACCGAAGTATCCGAGGTGCTTGCTGACGGGAAGTGGTAGTGACCAGAGATGGCTGATGACCAATATGCCTAGAGCTCAGAGTTCGTCCGGAATATGCATCGCGCTTCGTTCCTTGGCTTATCGACGTCGTCGTCCTACGGTTCCTGTCTCGCGTGCGGAGATGGTGCAGTTAAGCTCGAGCTCGCGTGGTACTCCGCAGGTATTACCTAGAACCTGACCTATCGGCATGTAAATTTCGGTAATTCTGCGGCTTCAAGGGGAACACTAGACGTCATCGGTCATCAGCTTTACACATGTTTTGGAAAATAATGTTTTAAAATAAATTATTTGGATATAAATCGCGAATGCGGATTTGTAGAGCTGTGTTTATGAAACGTGAACGATGGGATTTGTTTGCGATAAAGTTTTGATAAATATAATGTGAGAAATAAGGTTATAGGTACGTTTGATATTTTATTTATAGTGAGTTCAATTTTTTGTCTTCGATATGGAGCCTTGAGGTCGTCGTTGCTGAAGTGGATTATTAAGTGAGGTGCGACATAATGTAGTTAATTTGTAATAGTTGAGTTTGATTGTTAAAGTTCGCGTTGTGATACAGCATGTTTGTGTTTCATGCCGGGTATCACGTAAAAGAGAAGGATGCGGTTGTTTTAGTGAGTTGCAGAGATGAGGGAAAATGCCATTTCTAGCCGTGCTAATTTAGAGTGCATCGAAATCGCGAAGAAATTGAAGGGGCCGTGAGCGTGCCCAGTAATGTAGTGTAGATTTTAGGTATCGCCACCACCACGCGGTCGACGTTGGCGAAAAGACAACCTGCCCTGCGTCTTGTACACAGACGCCTTAGCCGGAATTACGCGGGCCGTAGGGAGTCACCTTTTGTCAACTCATCCGCAAACGCTTGATAACGCACGACGCAGAAGACGACCTCAACAGCGACATGGAAGCTGATAATCGGAATGTACTATCCCATATCCAGATAGTATGTAAAATGACGTACACGACCACGGACATCGATCACGGCGGATTGCTGGAGTGGTGGTCATCGTCAGTATTTCGATAATTTTAAAATTAAAATAAAGGAATGAAAATGTTATTAAATAGGAAGCTGAGACAATGGACAATATAGATATTCCCTTGATATTCATGAAGAAAAAGAACTTTATTATTGCATGCCGATATAAAATAATTCTTTGGACAATGAACTCAGTATATGACCAAAGGAATTTGTTGATTTGTTGATTTTGTTTTATGTGGAGGTGTAACAATCATAATGTTTAGTCTTGTTGAATGGATTACAGAATTTGCAACTCAATTGGAAATTATGAAAAACAAAACAAGTATGACGTTAGAAAGAGCAAAATGTGGGTGTTATACTTAGTTATTTCCATGATGTTTGTTGTTACATGATTGTGTTTGTTTCATTTTTAAACCAACTCCTACTTTCTGGGCCTTTCTTCTCGGTCCCATTTTTCTTTACCGCTTTAACATCTTTGTCATTTTTGTTTTCTCATTGGCTACAGTGGTGTTTGTGAACTTGTTTTTTATAGTTTTTTTTGCCAGGGTTGTGTTCTGATTTATTATTGATGTTAATCGGACTGTGGATTGGTGCCCCATAAGATTAAAAGGTGGTGCGCTGTTTTGATAACTTTACAGTTTTACTAAACTGTTTTACGGTAATCTTGTTCACCATCGCTGTATTTGATTATGTACCTGTTTTAGGAGGTGTACACATAATATGGTTGATTATGTATTTACAATGTACTTATGCTTTGCATATACTGTATGTGCTGGTACTGTGTTAATGGTTGTGTAGAGATTTGCAATTTGTGGTAGCTCTTTAAGTCGGTGTTTATTGGTTTATATGTCGTAGCGCGGTATTGTATTAGTGCGTATTGGTTTACATTTTGTTTATGCGCCACCATCATCCTCTGTCGTTGCCTGGTTGTATTGGGTTTATTATTGGTTTTCATCTCTTTGACTATGACTCTCAATTCTCCTTCCCTCACCCTATCCCTCTATTTTTTTTCTTCACATTTGTCTTCTTTTTATTTCCTCGGTTCATGATACCAGCCATTGGTTTTACAGTTTATTTCCTAGGAGTTATTTTATCTTATATTTGCTTTCAATTATGCGTTATTGTAGCTTGTTTTCGTAGTTTGGTGTTAGCTTGTACTTCAACATTGTATGGTAGATATTGATGTGTTTTGCTTGTTTAGTAACTGAAGTATCGTTTGAACTTGACTTAATAACGAAAGAGTTATTCCTTGCTAATTATGTTTCCACTGTTAATTGCCTCACTGAGGACAGTGAGATTTTTCAAAGGGGGAGGTATTGTTACGAATGTAGATACATGCATTTGATAGTCTTGCAATTATTATTGGACTCAGCCACTGACCTCTTTAGGCAGGTATATAGTCTGCTACTTCTTTGTTCTTGTAATGTTTACCAACCAGCACATGTGAGTTAGTTCCCACTTAACCCTCACCTTACAATGCCATTCATTTACCATCGCTTGTATGTTTTTCCCCAGTTTGCCCTTCCATTGTCTCTCATCTTAACTTCATCTTTGTATGCCCTTCTTTCCTTGTGAAGGATTACTCTCTCAAAGAGCGGTGATGTACTTTGATGTCTTTAATCTGTGTTACCCTCTCCCTAATCCTTTAGTCGTGAACCTCACACCTACCTGCAGTAATACTCTATTGTGTTGACCCTTGCCTTAGATGTTGACCGTTAGCTTAATCTTAAGCCCTACAATGTTTATAGGTGTATTTCTAAGAAGTGTTGTAATGTCAAGTCACTAGAGGTTTTTCTTTGTTGCATTAAGTTCCCTCTTAGTCGGTGTCTTTATAGATGTCATTCTTTGTCCTAGCTCAGACTGGAAGTCAATGTCCAGGGTTATGTCAGTAAACTGGACTAGCCTATATAACCTCGACCTCTCTCTCATTCGGGGTCAGTTCATATACGTTGAGATCAAGTTCAGTGTTAGCAGTTATTAGGTTCATAAAAGTCAGTTATTATCAGGGAGTGGAGTTCATTTTAGTGAGTCGTCAGTCCAGTACAAGATTTGAGACAGTTAAGTTGTAGAAGACAGTTTGAGTACGAAGTTAGTTCAGCTAGAAGTTATACTTAGAGTTAGTCCTGTTCGTCATTGCATTGTACGAAGTTGTTTATGGAAGAATAAATGAGTAACCGAATAACTCTCGCCAGCTGTGATCTATTCTCTAAGCTTGTGGAACGTGCTTAAAGAGTGAATGTGATTATGAATGTGATTTAGAACTATATACCCTCGGCCATCCAGACATCCATTATATTATCATCATCTTCATCCCATAACAATTTGATCCGTCAAAACGACAGAATCTTTACAGTATGCATAAACACCCTGAATACAAGTATACTAATATATTTCATTTTTCCTTCAAATTATGAGTCCATCCGTCAGTGTCCATGTGTGCGTTTTTGTTTTTAATTTGTTTTCTTTCCTCAGATAGGTCTTTTTTGTTGTTAGTTTAATTTTTTTATATTTTTTTTAACTTACTTAATTTGTGAGGAAATTTGTGGAAATGTGAGTTTCTGAATGTATCATATTTTTCTTCTTCAGATGAAATTATATTCCCCTTGAATGTATTCACTTTTTTTGGCGATCGGCTCATTTAACTCGAGAAAACATACATCATCGATTGTTTTTCTTCCAAACGCATGTCGGGCATATACTGTACATAGTTTAGCAAAACTCATAGAGTTCTGTACATAGATGTGTACACCCTTCAGTTGTATATATCTGCCCTTATTAAATTGAAAGGCAATCGATTCAGTTGAAGAAACAAAAAACGACTTCAAATTGTACAAATGAACCGATTTGATAGTGAAACCCAAGGGCTTGCAACAGTAATGTATAATGTATTATATTCCACATACTAAGAATCTTGCTCTACGATTGGTCAAAAGTTAATCACGTGATGAAATATAGTTTCGCCCATCATTAATGGGAGAAGAAAACTTCGTTACACTCTGTAGATATCTTGGGTGAAAGTGCGTTGCACTCACTAGATAAAAGTACTATCTAGTGAGTGCAACGCACTTTCACCGCGGTTGCATTGACTTGACTGTGGAGCTCGTGTGTGGCCACTCAAATTCCGTACCCAAATATATGTGGCGTGATACTGATAACTCTATGCGCGCGAATTACAAATTTAATTGTATTCGTTGTGCATACATAGCACACTGAAGCTGCATGCAATTATACGCTATGCACTGTACGTATCGTACACCACCGTTTGCTGCGCTGTTAGCCCGCTGTTAATTGCTTGTTCTGTTGTTCGACGTAAGATTTGAGCTCTAACGAAGCTGAAATGGACATTTTTGTGCTTGAGAGTGAAAGTAAAAATACAAAGCGACAACTTAAGTTCAGCCTGAAAGTGTTCCAAGATTATTGCGAATGCTGGAAGCATACATTTTGACGAACTGTCTGACATGGACTTGAAGGCGCTATGTACACCAAGTGTTGGGGAGACTCTATTTTCGTGTTTGTTGACTTACATTTCGCGTTTTAACTTTTGGAATTTTCAAGGGCTGCTTACTTTTGAACTGTTATAATATAATGGAATTGTCATGGAGTGACCCTGTTACCGAAATTGGAATAACATTGTTGGTAAGTAGATCAAACCTAGTAACAGTACTTACTAACTAGTTAGACTAGAGTTAGTCTTGGCCTTCTTATAGTCTATAGACTAGATCTAGACTAGACTAGTTCGATGTGGAATATAAAGCAAATAATCACCTTTTGGTTTCAGGCGATGGCTAACTATCACTTCCTCGGCGATCTGAATGTATACGCTATCTTTCCTCAGCTTCGCTTCGGAAAGATAGCTACATCCAGATTGCCTCGGAAGTGATAGTTTGTCCCATTGCCTTCACCAACGGTAATTATTTGCTTACTATCCAGTTTGCTGACGAAAATGACAAGTAATTATCTACGGAACCTGATGTATTGTCAGCAGTGTCGGAGTGTCTTTGAATCAAAGAAAACGCTTGTGCAGCTTAGGTAAGATGTTCAAAGGGTATTTTTTTCTTTTTAACGCTCATTCAATTATGTATGATGTATTTACCTTCCCGATGCCACAATTTGTGTTTTTCGTGGAACTGGTAGTAAATGTAGTAGCAGTAGATGCTCTAGTAGTACTAGTACTAGTAGTAGTTGTTGTAGTAGCATATGTTGTTGTACGAGCAGGGGTAGTAGTATTACATGGTCATGGTAGACATTCAAGTCATAGTCCTAGAATTGCAAGTAAATGCAATAATAGTAGTAGACATAAAAGTACTTGTATTATATAGAGTAGTATTAGAAGGCTAGAGTAGTATTGATGATACACTATCAAGTATTTGTGGTGAATGTTTGAGAACTATAAGTAGTAGCAGTAGTAGTAGAAGTAGAAGTAGAAGTAGAAGTAAAAGTAGAAGTAGAAGTAGAAGTAGAAGAAGAAGTAGAAGTAGAAGTAGAAGTAGAAGTAGAAGTAGAAGTAGAAATAGTAATAGTAATAGTAATAGTAATAGTAGTAGTAGTAGTAGTAGTAGTAGTAGTAGTAGTAGTAGTAATAGGTAGTAGTAGTAGTAGTAATAGGTAGTAGTAGTAATAGTAAGTAGTAGAATATAGTAGTAGTAGAAGTAATTGGATTATTAATAGGTTTAGTACAATAGCTAGCATAAGAGTATACATGTAGTAGAGGTATTTGGCAGTAGCAACATCAGTAGATGTAGAATATATTGTACAAATCTGATCAAGTTCAACATACACAGATTACATAGCTTCACTTTACCTAAAATTTGATTTGTTGTACACACATAAAATAACAAAGCTTTGTGCTCTTTTCTACCAGAAATCAACGAATGTGGAAGCAACCCCTGCCAGAATGGAGGGACCTGTTCAGAGCAGATCAACGGCTATGTCTGTACGTGCATCGCCGGCTTCCAAGGGGGCGAATGCCAGGAAGGTGAGATACATATATCAAACCTTTCTTAGTGGCTCCAAACAGCCAACCAGCCTATAGTGGCTATTAAATGTGTTCCCATGCAGAGAAGAACAATTGTATGGATCCTGACTATATATGATTCAGGTATAATTCATATAAACATTACAATATAACCGGTCTTAGTGGCCACCTGTAGGCCAACCTGCCCATAGCAGCCAACAAAGTTGCCCTTCAGAATTTGTTTTGATGGAACCCATCTATAGAGGTCACCTGTCTACAATGGCCACGTTTCTTGTTTTCCCTAGGTGGTCACTATACACAAGGTTGGCTGTAATTTGCATAGTATGTGATTCAGGGGAGGATGCGTGGTGCTGCATCCCCAAGAGTATAGTATATTCTGGCCAAAACACACCTCATATTTGAGCCAAACAATATCACACATACAGGCGATATCGGCCTCTTTTCTCGTAGACATATATTCTGGAAACAGTGCTGCATATTTAATGTGCATAGCGTTTACTTCCGATCCAAAGATCCTTTTTTAAATTGCTCTTTTACTTGGATCTCAAATACGCACATATTTATTGATAACATGTAAACCCCTAGCTCACTTCATACCGTCTGACCTTTTAATGGTCTTCTGATTTGAACCTCTACGTTTTTAACATTCTCCTTCCAGAAATCGACGAATGTGCGAGCAGTCCTTGTGTGTTTGGCAGTTGCACCAATCTCATTGCTCGCTATGGCTGTACCTGTATTGCTGGCTACACCGGACCTACCTGTACTCAAAGTAAGTAAACAATCTTTTTTTTGGCAAGTTGATAGTCTTCATTAAATTGTATAAAAAAGTCATAATAATCTTGTTCAACGAAGTGCAATGTACTGATATCATAATTATGTAATTCGCATCAAAGAAACAATTGAATACAAATTGCGATACATGGTTATTATAACAATTGTACTGTATTTATATTATGAGTTTATATATGTAAATAAGCTTATAAAGAGTATACATTTCTGCCCCCTGATATTAACATAACATTTAAGCATAGTGGCATAATATGATCTGACTAATTCGGGGCAAACTCTTAACCCGTTCATGACTGATTGATTTCGCTATAACATGTATTTTCCATAGCCCTTAGCACGAGTAATTTCGGGACCAGTTCTAAATGGGTTAAGTTTGCCTTTATTTGTCATCTTTTCTTTTTTCCCCTAAAATTATTTCCCTAGATATCAACGAATGTGCCAGTGATCCCTGTGAAAATGGCGGTTCCTGCACAGACTCTATCAATGGTTATCAGTGCACGTGCGCACCAGGCTGGACGGGTGCATTATGTAGACAGAGTGAGTCTAATTTCACAATAATATATAATTGTTAAATAGCCTCATCTGATTGGTATATCAACATGTCCATTTAGAATTCCTAGTTACATAATAAAAATAAATATGTTAACAATTACCTTCAGAACGAAACATATTCATTTTAATTGTGTAATTGGGGATTCTAAATGGTCAAATATAAAATGGTTTAATGGTGCGTTTAAACTTGTGTATAAAGACCAGTCAACAGAGGCAACTAAGCCATCTTTAGAGAAGTTTTTACATCTAAATCATCTGCTTCATAGGAATTAAGACAACATTTTAAATACACGGGGTAGCTATCAAAATGGTTTGTGCAAATAAACATAATCCACCAAAGAAAAAAAAATGTATCTGTTCTACATGTTGACTGCAATATGTTTCGTTACAAAATAATTTGCATGCATAGCTTGTTATCCGTTTTGTTTTATTTTCTGTTATCTTTTTGACATATCAATTTTCTTAATCTGTTCTGAATATTGACTGTAATGTGCATCGTTCAAATATATATGCATAAATAGCTTGTTGATATCCACGTTGTTTTTGTGTTGTTTTCCTTTGTTTACCTGACAGATATCAATGAATGTGCCAGCTCCCCCTGCCAGAATGGCGGCCTGTGTACAGACAGGGTCGCCACCTACTCCCTGTTCATGCCTCTCCGGCTATATGGGGACCAACTGCGAAACAGGTATAGATCGTGTAGAATCATCAATCAGAGGTCTAGCTCACAATGGGCAATTGACGTTCCTCTGTTGTCCCCTAGCTGTCTTTGTTCACCGTGGCTATATATGCCACCGTTCAGAACCTGATCCTACATAAATACTTCAAACTGTAGAATAATAGTCAAACCTGTCGTAGTAGTAGCCTTTCCATACCAGCAAAGTGGTCAACCTGTTTAATTCGTCAACCTATAATACCCCAAACGACCTCCTTGCAGGAACAAAACACACATGTCGTTTATTTCAAACCCTAGGTGGCATCACTAAAGTTATCTGGCATTTGGCGTTGGAGTTTGTTGGCAACCCTCGTAAAGCCCTTTGAAGCCATTGTATCTGCTGTTAGAAATGTTCAAGTACTCATAGTTCACCAGATGTTGTGCATGGTAGTTTCCGTTCAAGTAGCAATTCAAATGCCATTTTCACTGTCATGTTTTTTCAATTTTATATTTCATGATTTCATGCATCAATCGGCAAAACTTCTTTCAATTGTAGTATATTTTCTAAGATAATTTGTGTCGTCATGATTTTAGCACCATTTGGAGAAACTGCTGAGTAGAATAATGCTTATTACTTTGCATTGCAATACATTTTGTTCACTGTGTTTTCTCAGTCATACCTACGCATTAGAATTAGAAGTACACATCTGTTAAATTATCTTCTCATGCAATCATCATTTTGACATCAGAAACATTTGTTCATTCATGTGTAGGCATGTTATTGCATTCAGTAGAATCCATAGATATAAATGAAAGTTAATGTTATATCTTAGTTGTACATAAGCATTACCGAAGCCTTTTCATCAAAATTAGATTGTCATGTTTTCTTGCATTGAGCTTTAAAATGTAGATTGTTAATTTGATCCTTCATTTTCGTTATTCTGTTCTGTTATTTGTTGTTTCTTTGCATGTAGTTTTGCATTAGATTTTAATAGCATTTTGCCACTTTTAGTAGTATCTTGTTTCTGATTTAAATCTAAATGTTATGTGCCATATTGCTTTCTTGCCATTGAGATCGCCTTACATTTCCATGTAGTTATTTAGTTGTCATTAAGTATTTGACTGTCAGCCATTTCAACTACCATACAAACATTATATTTTGACCAGAAATAAAGTTTTTTATATTTTCTAGCTCATTGTTGATATATTTTATTCTTTGTTTCATGCATTATACTAATTTCATTCATGTTGTTTTGCATTTTAAAAAAATATTTGGAGATGTTTAAGAAAGAGAGAGAGAGTGAGAGAGAGAGGTTCTTCGACAATTGTTAGTAGCTCGCTAAAAATATGTGATTGATCTTTGTTTGAATGTCTGCATGTTTATGCACTTGCAGGTTTCAATTTAATTGTGTGCATTCACCTGTAAGATTTGATCTGTTCTTATTTTAATGTTGATTGTTTTCACATGGGTAGGTAAATTTTCATTTTGTTAGGGCGGAAGTCCCAAGTGAAGCTGATGGAATACTAATGTATAACGTCACATGTATTAATCGCCATTTGTACTGGTTCTAAACAATGTTAGATGAGCCAAAATATATGGTATATTGGTTGTGTAGAAGGCAACCGCCCGGCCCCAAAGCCCATATGAAAGTATACAGGTTGTTTAGAACCATGAATATGATGTAAATAATTCAATGTTATTGGTAGTCTTTGTTATAAATTATTATGCAGTTCAAATTATGCAGAATGATTTTTGTATTCTCTTTCATATTCATCATAATATGAAACTTCTATTCTGTAAGCTAAAGCATTTTTTGTTTGTTTTGCCTTTTGTGTATGATTTTAAATTTCACTGATTCAATTTATTTATTAAATGCTACTTTATACAAAGTTGAAGGGTTTAAATAGGTTTATGTTTATATGTTGGTAGCATTACATGTTTGGGGATTACATAATATATACAATAGCCATCTCGGGCGAAATCGAACTCATAATAATTGAGAAGTTTTGCTAAATGATATAGTCGTGTTATCAAGTAATGTTTATGTTGAATATTCTCCAGATATCAATGAGTGCAGTAGTACGCCATGCCAGAACAGCGCAAGCTGCATTGACCTAGTGGACGGATACCGGTGTGACTGTCTGGAAGGTTTCAATGGAACACACTGCCAGTTCGGTGAGTTCAATTTCAAGTAATTTGTAACATTTAATATGACAAAATTGTAACTTATGTTGCAAAGTTATTGAAAATAACAAAGGGCTAGGTGACTGAAAAGAAATCTCAATAAAAGCAGTTGAATGTACAAAACCATCTATGAACTTATTTGAGCAAAATTTGTATCAATAAAGTTAAATGAAAGCTTTGGCTGTTTGCATGGGTGTCGATTCTTACGTAATACCCATTCATCAGGGGGGGGGATGAATGAATAGATCATCCCCCCTGATGAATGGGTATCAATGACAGATCGACGCCCATGGCTGTTTGACAAAATTCTACCAAATGTGAAGTGATTTCTCACAAATTTGTATTGCCATCTTTATAACCGTGTGTCTACAATATCATGGATAACCTGCCCTACGTATTTTACTTACATTTCTAGTTATTTCCATTTCTGAAATTTTTTTCAAGTAACATCTTGCATGAATATTATAATCTTCGTTATTTTGTTTTCATGATTATTATCATCATTGTCATTATTATTATTATTATTATTATTATTATTATTATTATTATTGTTATTGTTATTGTTATTGTTATTATTGTTATTATTATTATTATTATAATTATTAGTGTTATTATTATTATTATCATCATGATTATTATCCATGTTATGATGTTATGATCATCATTTATACAATCTCTTTAGAAACTGTACCTTGCGATACTTCTTGCCAGACGGGCAGAAGTATGTATTAATTAACACATCGGGGTGTATGTATAGCTCCTGTGAATACAACATATGTCTATTCTGTTTTTTATTGTTATTGCTATAATTAAGTTCACTCTTTCGTGTTTGAACTTTGTAGAACATGTATGTCAGCTTGTATTCTGTATCAACACTGGTTTCATTCAGATGTGGAAATAAATTTTTAACTTTAAAAGTTTAACTATTTTTGTTGGTATATTTTAAAATTTCAGAAACCGGGCCGTGCGCGAGTGATCCTTGCCAAAATGGAGGGACCTGTGTGAATGAAAATAACGGTGCATACTACTCGTGCGACTGCGCCACTGACTACACCGGCTATAACTGCCAAACATGTAAGTTGCGATTGCATTTTAAATCGATGTTAGATCTAGAATTTGTATATTCTTTAACTTATATTATTTTCAAGTTTAACTTATAAATCAACATTCTACATCTATGTATTTGTTTCCTTTCTCTTGTATTGGTAAATACACATCCTCAATTACAAATATACCTGCACATACTGTGTATCACTATCACCTGACTGTAACAGTAAACTATATAAATTAGAATCAACCGTGCGATCCATCTTGTATCATGAAACATTCTTCTAGAGATGATAATGCTAATCCATTGTCCCCAGTCAGCTACATTTGAATTTTTAAGACACACTACGTGAAATGACTAATAATAAGAATGTCAATATAGGGAATGCGATCTGCAAGAGCTTTCTATCTCAGTTGGTCTAGCAATCCGGAGGTCTCGGGTTCGATATCTGGGGAAGCCGAATCTTCTGTGCTCATTTTCATGTACTCGTTTTGTTTTTTCTCTTTTATGTTTCCAGATTTCTCTACGGAGCCGTGTTTGAGTTCTCCCTGTAAAAATGGGGGTACCTGCACGGAGAGCAATGGGAGATACACGTGTGCTTGCCTGTCGGGGTGGACCGGAGTTACATGTGAAGATGGTACGTACACATTATAAACACACACACATGGGCGGATCTAGCTTTTTGCTAAGGGGGGGGGGGGTTGACCCAATGACGATGCGGATACTGTGTGGGTCTGGACACATGATTGCGTTTTTCTATGCGCATCACATTTTCACTTGGCAGCCCAAGGGGGGGGGGGGGTGTTAAACCCCCTAACCCCCCCCCCCCCCCCCCTCCCCCGTAGATCCACCACTGACACATACAACACATACAAACAAATACGCAAACACAAGTAAAACGAATGCACATACATATATACGGACTGACATAGACTTGCTTAGAGAGCATGGTACAGTCACAGGCACAATCACAAAAATATACAACATTAATGTTCACTCGTAGGTAAAAAAAAACACCCAAACAACATATATGTAATATGTTTGTATCCAAGTATTTGTTAATTATTTTTGTTTGTACATGTACCATGATGTCAATGTGTGAACATAATGAGGCCGGAGCCATGTAACAAATGACCTTATCGATAATTCAGATGATGAATACTACCGTATATAATATACATGTACATATTTAACTACTAGCGAGTACATTAGCCGAAGGTCATGTTGCGTTGGCCGTGTTTATATTTAATTGAAGCACGCACACCACTAGCAAAATAATGAAGAACAGAAAGTAAAACAAAGTGGTAGCAAATTGTAATTATTGGGAGTATTATTTTCATTACTATCGTGACGCTGTTTAATTATTGATAATAATTACAACTATAGTTAACATGGTTAATTTGTTGTAATATTAATTGATTAATACGTAATATACTATCAATATCACGAATATAATTGTAACTTGAATTACAGTAAAACCTGTGTATATTGACCACCGAAGGGAAGTAAGACAGTGGCCACTGTAGACAGGTGACCTCTATAGACAGGTTCATTCCATTGTTTTTCTATGTAGGGGATCATGTTTATTAGTGGCCACTATAGTATAGGCAGGTTGGCTACTATAGACAGGTGGCCACTAAGAAAGGTTTTACTGTATAATCATCATCATCATCATTATCATCATTATCAGCATCATCATCATCATCATCATCATCATCATCATCACCATCATCATCACCTCATCACCACCATCACCATCATCACCATCATCATCACCATCATCATCACCACCATCACCATCATCACCATCATCATCACCATCATCGTGAAGGCTCTTAACTTTGGTCGTTAATGGTTGTTATTATTTTCACTCACAGGTGACGCATGTGCGAGTAATCCGTGTCAAAACAGCGGTGGTTGCCACTCATTCTACGATCCTACCTTATACATTTGTTTCTGCGACAACGGCGGGTCTGGTGTCAACTGCCAATCAGGTGAGTTTATTCTATTTTTTCTTTGGTCATTTTGCCCTGACGAAGATTCTGATACATTTAGGATCGAAAGCTAGGCTACTTTAATACTGACTTTCATTTGATTACATTGGTAATTTTTAAGTTGCTTAGCAGTTTTTAGCTTGTATTTCTATATTCTTTGTTAGTTGTTTGAATAATGTGTTTATGATTTGCATACTGTTTTCATTTGAATTGCCAGTTGCTATATTGTTATCTATTTATATAATCTAATTAATATCTTACAAGTGTAACTGTGGAAAAGTTGGCAGGATATTTTGTTTTCAATATACTTCTTTACCCCTCAAAAGACTAGCATTTTTCGGATCTCCCCGAGACTGGTGGGCGGTGGGGGGGGGGGGGGGGGGGGGGGCTCAATCATGGCTATTATGTGCCCAATTGCGACCGAATTTGCCGCACAGTGAAATAATATGCATATCAAATTCTATACTTTTAGCGAAACGGTCAATTCAGATTATTTTTCAAAAGGAGAACGACGCACACAATGATGTACACATGATGTAACGAAATATTTCGGTTGCAAATTATGTCTTCCTCCGTGTTTAAAAAGGGTCTTTAATCAACTTCACATGAAATGCAATCATACTAGATTTTCTCAATTTTAATCATTTTTTAAATTTGATTTTCTATTACAGGGCAGTGCTATCGCGACCCCTGTCAAAATGGAGCTACCTGTACAGATACCACGCAAGGGCAAGAGTATGAGTGCACATGCGCAGACGGCTGGGTCGGGACGGACTGTACCATTGGTAATGTAGCAACTTGGTTTTACATTGTAGTTTGCTTTTGTTCGTTTTTGTGTTTTTTATTTTTATTGTTTGTTTGTTTGATTGTTTCTTTGAAAAATTAACATCACAATGGGAGATCGTGACATGTGTGACTGTTTCTATTTCTCGATTATTTGTTTTAATAGACGATTAAACATAATATTGCGAAAAGCTTACCCAAATGATAGCAAGGAACGTACCCCCTTTTTGTTGTTGAAATCGACTGTTTCATTGGCTAATGGCCCTACATTTTCTTTGCTGATTTCTTCGTTTTGTTTTTGTTATTTGTAAATTTGAGATCTTAAAGGGTTTCCTATGATTGTGTTGAGACAAGAACCACATTTTTGCTGTGTTTTTATCACGGTATTGTAAAGTATGCAAACAAATTTAATTCTACAGATGATCCATGCAATAGTTCCCCTTGTCAAAATGGAGGAACCTGTTTTGGTGGCGCCACCGATTATACCTGTCAATGCCCGGATGCATTGTTTGGCAAAAACTGCCAAATTGGTAAAAAAAATGTTGCATGTGAAAAGATTGATATCCAGTTTAATTAGAATAGTGTGTCGTCATCATCTAGTATTATTTAGTTCATATTCATTTGATTGCGACGTGTTTATTAGTTTCTATATACATGTAGTTATCAGCGCTGTAGCTGTGGCTTTCATCTCACCAGATCAGTGTTTGTTCTTTCTAAATGCATGCTATTCTATTTGAAATTTTCTGCATGACAATTTTGACCTCCTACGGTTTTCTTTCCTAATTCATATATACTTCGCACAAAAAATTCCGCAATCGAGGTTTGCGCATTAATAACTTTTCTATTACGCTATTACGCTATTACCATTCATAAAGTTGGTATCATTGGAAAGCGTGAATTCTCCCCTTTATATTGATATAACATTTGCTATGAATATTTTATCATCGAATGGGCATTGCATCCAAATGTAGGGCAAAGTCAAAAGTGAAATGTTGCAAAATGCACTGATTTTGTCAACAGTGTGCCTTCCTTGGCTTGAATGGGGGTGAGGTGGTCATGCATTCAAGCCACGTTTTAATCTTCAAACAAAAGGAAGGCACGCTGTTGACAAAATCAGTGCATTTTGCAACATTTCACTTTTGACTTTGCCCTACATTTGGATGCAATGCACATTCCATGATAATATACTCATAGAAAATGTTATATCAACGTAAAGGGGATAATTCACGCTTTTTAATGATACCAAATTTATGAATGGTAATAACCTAATAGAAAAGTTAGTAATGCGCAAACCTCGATTGCGGAACTTTTTGTGCGAAGTATATACCTCTCATCTCCTCAAAAGATTCTTTGATTAGAAATAATTTTAGTTGTAGTTCTGACTTGATCACAGTGCGTGGCATTTTCACCCGTGTAAAAAGAATGTAATACGTATTATGTAGTTCTTTCATGTATTTAGCGTCGGAAATTGATTCTTTATACGTGTTTGATGTATAATTTATTATTTCCCTCTTTCCATTGACATATGCTTTAAAACAACAGCATTGTGAATAGTGCTGTTACAGGTTTTTTAGTTCTTATTTTAGCTCCAGATGTTATATTTCATCAATTGGAAGTATTAGGCCTATATATATTTAAAATTGTAATTGTCTTAAATCTTGAATTTTCTTTTGTTTTCTCTGTAATAAACAATATAATTTACCGTGAACGGTTAATGTTTGTTTTTTATTCAAAAAATTGTTAAAGTGGAATATATTACATGTATAAAATACGTGTATACATACTTGTAGTTCTCATTTATAATCCGTTTATAACGTTTAATTTTCCACGGTTAGAAACAGTTATCATGTAGTTTAAATCGTTAGATGTAACATAAAATAGAGTTGTCCTTTAATAGCTTCAGTAGTGGTGTTTTAATATAAATTCATTGGACTAATGTTTACACAGCGCTTACTCTGTGTTTTTGTTCATTTTCCATTAAATGTTCATTTAGTTTCTTTATATTCGTGTGATGTAATATATATATTTGCCGTGCAAACTGAAAATACTATTAATTTCCTGTTTTTCCCATCTCAGTTCAATGAAGAGAACGTTTTGGGCATGTTTAATAAGATAAATTAAATCGAAGTGGAAATTTCTTAATTCAATTTAAAACATGACATTTTCTTATAATTTGGTTGAACATTTGATCATATTTTTTTATAATTTCAATCAATTTAGTATAAATAATTGTCAACATTCATGTCCCATCTTCGCTTTTTACAGAGGATCCGTGTTTGTCCAACCTGTGTCAAAATGGCGCCCTTGGTTGCACTGGTTCAGCCACTGGTTATATATGTCTGTGAATCTGTGATTGCGCGGTATTGCAAGGTTGAATTAGATTTTGATTTACAATAACTCTAAAATCATATAATTTTAGTCAACGACGTATAACTAATCATCATCATTCATGTGTGATATTTGCTATTTACAGAGGACCCGTGCTTGTCGAACCCGTGTCAGAATGGCGCCACTGGGTGCACTGGATCAGCCACAGACTATGTCTGTGATTGCGCCGACGGATATGGAGGGCAAAGCTGCCAAGATGGTAAATATTGCAACCCTTTTTGATATATACAGTAAAACTTGTGTAAAGTAACCGTCAAGTAACCGTCAAGAAAAGTAGTCACTATAGACAGGTGATATCTATAGACAACATTGTTTTTCAAGATGGTTAATATCATTTATAGCAACTCTCATTAATATACATTAAAACACCTGTATAGTGACCTAACGAAAACAAGAAAAGTGGCCATTGTAGACAGGTGGCCTCTACAGACAGGTTTAACTTTTTATTAACGGGCATGGTGGCCCACAATTAAGTATGTGTGGCATAGAGCAACAAACTTTGAGAGGTGTCAAACTGTCACAGGAAGGGTTATAGACGCACAAGGCGGGGGGGGGGGGGGGGGGGGGGGGGCGGGAGCCCCGATCGTATATACATATTCGTGCATGACCATGGCATTTTCGGGAATGTAATATGTATTTATATTTTCAAAATGAAGAAAACAGTTAGAAATAATTCATACAAACTCCCTGTATAATATATTCGTATATCACTTTATGACAACATCATAATATACCATATCATTAACGATCATTCTGTCTATTTTTCCCCCGTTATTCAGTGACCGATCATTGTCTGATCTATCAACCGTGTGCAAATGGCGGAACTTGCCAGAACAACGCGGCCACTAATTTCACCTGCACTTGTCCTGCGGAGTGGGTTGGCAACGACTGCTCGGAAGGTTAGTATTTTATAAACAGAAAAATCCATCTCGTTCTGGAGGGGTCCTTTAATATTATGACGTCATACTAAAAAAAAATCGTCGAAGAACCCTCGAAACATTTGGCTGACTTTTCGGACTAAGTATTTTACACCCAGATGTTGAATCGAATTAGCACTGGAAGACAAGAAGACAAGACGAGAGACAGGAGGATGTGACGAAAATACATGACAGAAAGATCATGCATCTCGTTAAGAGGATTTCATGTAAACGAGAAGATGAGAGTGCTAGTCAAAATTAGGAAGATAAAGCCAAAATTCAACAAAGGACCTCAAATCAAAGCGTCATCGTGAAATCCCCGTTTGTATGTTTGTTGGACAGCATATCGGGCATGTCAACGAAACGAAGCTGATAAAAAAAAAAAAACAATAAGAAGAAGAACAACAGCAAATACATACACAGCAAAAGCGTGCTATTCTTTGACCATTTTCTTTAAAGATGTCTATTGTAACACGGTTTCTTTGATTATTTGTATAATTATTATGTTATTAAAATGTACATCTTGTGAACTGGAGACTGTGAACATTGATTCATACTAAAAAATAGTCTTCCACTGAAAAAATACAGTAACCTTTCTATTTATATTTCTAAGATGATGACATATTTGATTTGTTTTGTCACCCATTCATTATCTTTCTTTTATGATTTTTTGCTAACAGTTAATACGTGTTTTAGTCAACCCTGTCTGAATAGAGGCTCTTGTACGGTGGATGGGAGTAACTTCACGTGCGTATGCGCCAGTGGCTACTCGGGGGAAATCTGTGAATATGGTAAGATTTCTTTTGGTGAATTCATAAGCTTATTGTTGTGTTATTCAAGTAGACAAAGAAAACATTGATTTCTAAACATCCCCTGTCAAAATGATGCGGCTTGTTCACACATTGCTATTACTACATCACTCGTGCCTATATCTTTTAATCATTAATTACTTTATTATTGTGTGATTGTGGTTATAACTAACTTGCTGATTTGATATCTATTTAATTACAGAAAACTTGTGCATCCTGAACAACCCCTGCCAAAATGGTGCGGCCTGTTCACACATCGAGAACAGCAATAACTACACGTGTACTTGTACTGGTGGTTGGCGCGGAGAGCATTGTGGAATAGGTATGATTTGTTTTACCGATAATCATCAAAACAAGAATGTAATATTAAAATGTTAATGCAAGTGAAATTGTAAAAAGTGTCACATTATATACTTTACATCTCAATATGTCAATATGATAACAGGTTTACGCTTAATTTGGACATATTATTTTGTAATTGGTTGATTTTGGTTCTAGCTCTAAGCCGTGTCATAATGAAGCCACATGTCAATATGCCAGTGAAACAGGTTTTACTTCCCTCTAAAGGTTGAAAGTAACCACTTCTTTTCGATTATGATAAAGCATCATGTTTCATTTTTATTTATAACTTGGAACTGATGATCAATTCAAATTAGTACCATCAGTTTTTAAATTGGTTGTATACTTGTCATAATGTCATAATGTCATTTTCCCAATTACTACCTTTTGTATCCCGTACACTAATGTATCTCAATTGATTTCAGCCCAAAATACATGTATATTTCAATTGAAAAATCCTTATTTATATTTTTTGTGAAGTCATGTTTGTACTTTGGAGTGCTATCTGTGGTGATATGATTGAATTAAAAACCTGTGCAATACCCTAGCTATTTTTGAATGTACGTTACAGAAAGCTGTGCACAACACTTTGATCCTTCACACTTATCCCTAAAAGTTAGTTTGCTATCCTGTGGCTTTGTTCCTCGTTTATGAACATTAATTCTAACTAGCCAGAGTGTTGAACAGGGTTTCTGCGAGCTTTCTACCTCATTGATTAGATCATTGCAAACAAACTGAAAGTTTTGGGTTCGATTAGCAGAGACGAACAATTTTCTTTGCTCATTTTCATTATTCTTTTTCATTAGATTTAAACCCTGGTTGAAATTAACATGAATTTGTCTAGCATTAATTTGCAAGTCAGAAGCAAAATCAGATAAACAAGAAGAACAGAATGCGAGCTAATGTATTCATTTTGATCAACGTATAAAGATAATTCTTATTATTAAAACCAATGAAGATACACTTTCATGCTAAAATCATATAAACGTTTTGTCATCTTTAAATTCCCAGATATCAACGAGTGTGCAAGCTCCCCGTGTCAAAATGGAGGTGTGTGTAATGATGCAGTCAACGGGTACAGCTGTACCTGTTCATCAGGCTGGCAAGGCATCAACTGCGACGTTGGTAATTAAACATAATTTTGTTTTTAAATTTGGTTCAGTTTAAACAGAGTAATAGGGTAATATAATGTTTTGCTATTATATGATATTTGAGTGTTTGTAATATTTTGTTTTGTTTTAATTTCCTCAAGTAGCAAGTTCAGGAATAGATTTTAATTGTTAATCGAAACAAAAAAATTATTGTTCTTTGCAAAGTTTGACAAAGCAAACAAGACAATATTTTTGGAAGAGCTTATATGATTATTTCACAACCTCTTTTGAAACGTTGTTTTTATAGATTATGACGAGTGCGGAAGCAATCCCTGCTTCAATGGAGGGGCCTGTTTTAACGGAAGAGACCAGTTTATATGCACCTGTATATCTGGCTGGATGGGGACTCTTTGCAACGAAGGTATGTCAATCCTTTTGGGTTCACACCTTGCTCAATAATCGGATGCATCCAATGAGCATCTAGTTTGAACCAAGTATTGTGATGTCTCGTGTTCAAAACTTGTGTCACATCGAAATGCAATTATGGTTAGTAACACATGTTGACCTACATAGAGTCTTGCATCAGGATTGTACATATGGTTGGATAGTGACTCGTTGCAACGAAGCGAAGACCTGTATGACAAGTTGCTAGGGTTCATACTAAGCTCAATATTCTGAGTCATCCTCAGAACATCTGGGTTTAAATATGTTTGTCAACATTAAATGGGAGTTAATCGTCCCACCTGTGCAAATTGGACGTGTTGCTTATATCTATTAGGACATTTTCTGTGTTCAATAAAAAACCGATATATCTAGCTATCTATCTTCATTTTCCCAATTACTACCTTTTGTATCCCGTACACTAATGTATCTCAATTGATTTCAGCCCAAAATACATGTATATTTCAATTGAAAAATCCTTATTTATATTTTTTGTGAAGTCATGTTTGTACTTTGAAGTGCTATCTGTGGTGATATGATTGAATTAAAAACCTGTGCAATACCCTAGCTATTTTTGAATGTACGTTACAGAAAGCTGTGCACAACACTTTGATCCTTCACACTTATCCCTAAAAGTTAGTTTGCTATCCTGTGGCTTTGTTCCTCGTTTATGAACATTAATTCTAACTAGCCAGAGTGTTGAACAGGGTTTCTGCGAGCTTTCTACCTCATTGATTAGATCATTGCAAACAAACTGAAAGTTTTGGGTTCGATTTGCAGAGACGAACAATTTTCTTTGCTCATTTTCATTTTTCTTTTTCATTAGATTTAAACCCTGGTTGAAATTAACATGAATTTGTCTAGCATTAATTTGCAAGTCAGAAGCAAAATCAGATAAACAAGAAGAACAGAATGCGAGCTAATGTATTCATTTTGATCAACGTATAAAGATAATTCTTATTATTAAAACCAATGAAGATACACTTTCATGCTAAAATCATATAAACGTTTTGTCATCTTTAAATTCCCAGATATCAACGAGTGTGCAAGCTCCCCGTGTCAAAATGGAGGTGTGTGTAATGATGCAGTCAACGGGTACAGCTGTACCTGTTCATCAGGCTGGCAAGGCATCAACTGCGACGTTGGTAATTAAACATAATTTTGTTTTTAAATTTGGTTCAGTTTAAACAGAGTAATAGGGTAATATAATGTTTTGCTATTATATGATATTTGAGTGTTTGTAATATTTTTTTTTTTTTTAATTTCCTCAAGTAGCAAGTTAGTTCAGAAATAGATTTTAATTGTTAATCGAAACAAAAAAATTATTGTTCTTTGCAAAGTTTGACAAAGCAAACAAGACAATATTTTTGGAGGAGCTTATATGATTATTTCACAACCTCTTTTGAAACGTTGTTTTTATAGATTATAACGAGTGTGGAAGCAATCCCTGCTTCAATGGAGGGGTCTGTTTTAACGGAAGAGACCAGTTTATATGCAACTGTATATCTGGCTGGATGGGGACTCTTTGCAACGAAGGTATGTCAATCCTTTTGGGTTCACACCTTGCTCAATAATCGGATGCATCCAATGAGCATCTAGTTTGAACCAAGTATTGTGATGTCTCGTGTTCAAAACTTGTGTCACATCGAAATGCAATTATGGTTAGTAACACATGTTGACCTACATAGAGTCTTGCATCAGGATTGTACATATGGTTGGATAGTGACTCGTTGCAACGAAGCGAAGACCTGTATGACAAGTTGCTAGGGTTTAAATATGTTTGTCAACATTAAATGGGAGTTAAAAATATGTTTGTCAACATTAAATGGGAGTTAATCGTCCCACCTGTGCAAATTGGACGTGTTGCTTATATCTATTAGGACATTTCTTGTAAACTGTAATTTCGTTATTGTAGAATGTTACATAGCAATGTTAATTAAGAGTTATCATAATATTGATCTTTAGATACAATTGATCAGTACTTCGAGTACAAACTTATCATGTTAAATTAGATTCTTAAATATGACAATTCTCTTCCTTATTTTTTCCATATGTACATACCAATGAATGTGAAGGAAATTGGTGAACGTGCAGAAAAATTCATTCGGCAAAATAATGCAAATACAACATTCTTTCAATAACAATATCTATAAAGACGGCACTCAGACTTCATTTTGATTTATCTACAGTGAATTATGTACAGAAATTCTTCTTATTCATTGACATATTGTTAAATATTGATTTTAAGAAATTAATAAATACACAACACAATGCATATTTAAATCTTATGTTCCGAATTATTTGCATTTAAAATTTGTCTGGCGTTGTTTTTTTTCTGCAGATGTCAATGAATGTGCCAGCAACCCCTGTGCTAACGCCCAAGCCTGCAACAACGGGCGAGGCATGTATTCATGTACCTGTATGCCTGGCTGGACGGGCACTCGGTGTAATCTAAGTAAGTGTTGGAACCAGATTATGTACCTCTATTTTATTTATGGGTGCGGTTCGTTATTCTGAAGGTTCGTTATTCCGAAGGTTCGTTATTCCGAAGGTTCGTTATTCCGAACACGCAAATTTCCTATACCTGAGTGTTCGTTAATCCGAAAATGAAATAGGGTTCGTTAATCCGAACATTTGTTGCATTATTCCGAAGGTTCGTTATTCCGAAGGTTCGTTATTCCGAAGGTTCGTTATTCCGAGGGTTCACTATTCCTAAAATGAAATCGGGTTCGTTATTCCGAAGGTTCGTTATTCCGAAGGTTCTTTATTCCGAAGGTTCGTTATTCCGAAGGTTCGCTATTCCTAAAATGAAATCGGGTTCGTTATTCCGAAGGTTCGTTATTCTGAAGGTTCGTTATTCCGAAGGTTCGCTATTCCTAAAATGAAATCGGGTTCGTTATTCCGAAGGTTCGTTAGACCGAAAATGAATTAGGGTTCGTTAATCCGAAAATAAAATAGGGTGTGTGTGCGTGTGTGTGTGTGTGTGTGTGTGTGTGTGTGTGTGTGTGTGTGTGTGTGTGTGTGTGTGTGTGTGTGTGTGTGTGTGTGTGTGTGTGCACTGGCGTAGTGGTGGGGGGGGGGGGGTGTGTCATGGGCCCCCCTCCCAAATCAATTTAAATCATTAATAAAGCATAAACATGCATGCATGAAGGAATCATGAACATTAAAAAGGGAACAACCCCCCCCCCCCCCCCCCCCTTGGGCTGCCAAGTGAAAATGTGATGTGGAAAACATCATATGCGGGGATTCAAAATAGCAACCCCCCCCCCCCCCCCTGCCCTTAGTTGCTATTTATGATGAAATACATACAATTCAGACAAATAAAATGTGATTTTGGACTGATATCAAGCAGCAAAATCTAACTTTATGACATAATTATAATTATATCAAATTGATTTTGGTTTTATTTCATGTTTTTTTTACATGAGAAAGATATAAATATTTATATCTCATTCTTATTGCACTGTTTTACAAAGAAAAATAAAATACCATTTGACTAGAATTGTAAAGCCACTCTTTGCCCCCCTCCCCTTCTCCCCCACCCCCCATGCAGCCACGGCAATTAGAGTAAGATTGATCCCCTTTCCCAAGTCCACACTGCTCAAAATCAAATCAACTCAATTCTTTTCTACGTCGTATTTATTTAATTTTCGGATTAACGAACCCTATTTCATTTTAGGACTAACGAACCTTCGGAATAACGAACCTTCGGAATAACGAACCTTCGGAATAACGAACCCGATTTTATTTTCGGATCAACGAACCTTCGGAATAACGAACCTTCGGAATAACGAACCTTCGGAATAACGAACCTTCGGAATAACGAACCTTCGGAATAACGAACCTTCGGAATAACTGAACCTTCGGAATAACGAACCTTCGGAATAACGGACTGTAACCTTATTTATACATGTGTCTTTTATAGTAGATGTTCAGATGTTTAGAGTATTGAAGATACTAGTGCTTGGTTCTTTTGGGATTTTTAACAAGAAATGGGCCATATGAAAATCTTTCTCTGGGTAGTCCCCATTTCATTATGGTTCGTTCATTGTTCGAATCAGTATTATATAATTTATTTTATATATTACGTGAGAGTTATAAAGATAGATTAAGAGAAATGCAGTTCCCTAGTATACTTACAACAACAAAAAACAATTGAGATATTTAGGACTATTCACATACAAAATTGAATTGCAATTTAATACATAAACTCAAGATTTCTGAAATTGCGATGTAGTATAACAACTACATTTTTGAAAAGACTGAAGAGTATCTAATTAAAAGAGAATCTGAATTCCTTTCGAAACGTTTATAGTATCTTGTAAAAGTATAATCACAGCTAACTATTTTCATTGATTTGTCATGAATTTTCAGACATCAATGAATGCATCAGCAATCCGTGCAGAAACGGTGGGTTGTGTGTGGATGGCGTCAACGGATACACCTGCACATGCCAACCCGGCTATGAAGGAGTTCATTGTGACATAGGTATGCATAAACACCCTGAATACAAGTATACTAATATATTTCATTTTTCCTTCAAATTATGAGTCCATCCGTCAGTGTCCATGTGTGCGTTTTTGTTTTTAATTTGTTTTCTTTCCTCAGATAGGTCTTTTTTGTTGTTAGTTTAATTTTTTTATATTTTTTTTAACTTACTTAATTTGTGAGGAAATGTGTGGAAATGTGAGTTTCTGAATGTATCATATTTTTCTTCTTCAGATGAAATTATATTCCCCTTGAATGTATTCACTTTTTTTGGCGAGCGGCTCATTTAACTCGAGAAAACATACATCATCGATTGTTTTTCTTCCAAACGCATGTCGGGCATATACTGTACATAGTTTAGCAAAACTCATAGAGTTCTGTACATAGATGTGTACACCCTTCAGTTGTATATATCTGCCCTTATTAAATTGAAAGGCAATCGATTCAGTTGAAGAAACAAAAAACGACTTCAAATTGTACAAATGAACCGATTTGATAGTGAAACCCAAGGGCTTGCAACAGTAATGTATAATGTATTATATTCCACATACTAAGAATCTTGCTCTACGATTGGTCAAAAGTTAATCACGTGATGAAATATAGTTTCGCCCATCATTAATGGGAGAAGAAAACTTCGTTACACTCTGTAGATATCTTGGGTGAAAGTGCGTTGCACTCACTAGATAAAAGTACTATCTAGTGAGTGCAACGCACTTTCACCGCGGTTGCATTGACTTGACTGTGGAGCTCGTGTGTGGCCACTCAAATTCCGTACCCAAATATATGTGGCGTGATACTGATAACTCTATGCGCGCGAATTACAAATTTAATTGTATTCGTTGTGCATACATAGCACACTGAAGCTGCATGCAATTATACGCTATGCACTGTACGTATCGTACACCACCGTTTGCTGCGCTGTTAGCCCGCTGTTAATTGCTTGTTCTGTTGTTCGACGTAAGATTTGAGCTCTAACGAAGCTGAAATGGACATTTTTGTGCTTGAGAGTGAAAGTAAAAATACAAAGCGACAACTTAAGTTCAGCCTGAAAGTGTTCCAAGATTATTGCGAATGCTGGAAGCATACATTTTGACGAACTGTCTGACATGGACTTGAAGGCGCTATGTACACCAAGTGTTGGGGAGACTCTATTTTCGTGTTTGTTGACTTACATTTCGCGTTTTAACTTTTGGAATTTTCAAGGGCTGCTTACTTTTGAACTGTTATAATATAATGGAATTGTCATGGAGTGACCCTGTTACCGAAATTGGAATAACATTGTTGGTAAGTAGATCAAACCTAGTAACAGTACTTACTAACTAGTTAGACTAGAGTTAGTCTTGGCCTTCTTATAGTCTATAGACTAGATCTAGACTAGACTAGTTCGATGTGGAATATAAAGCAAATAATCACCTTTTGGTTTCAGGCGATGGCTAACTATCACTTCCTCGGCGATCTGAATGTATACGCTATCTTTCCTCAGCTTCGCTTCGGAAAGATAGCTACATCCAGATTGCCTCGGAAGTGATAGTTTGTCCCATTGCCTTCACCAACGGTAATTATTTGCTTACTATCCAGTTTGCTGACGAAAATGACAAGTAATTATCTACGGAACCTGATGTATTGTCAGCAGTGTCGGAGTGTCTTTGAATCAAAGAAAACGCTTGTGCAGCTTAGGTAAGATGTTCAAAGGGTATTTTTTTCTTTTTAACGCTCATTCAATTATGTATGATGTATTTACCTTCCCGATGCCACAATTTGTGTTTTTCGTGGAACTGGTAGTAAATGTAGTAGCAGTAGATGCTCTAGTAGTACTAGTACTAGTAGTAGTTGTTGTAGTAGCATATGTTGTTGTACGAGCAGGGGTAGTAGTATTACATGGTCATGGTAGACATTCAAGTCATAGTCCTAGAATTGCAAGTAAATGCAATAATAGTAGTAGACATAAAAGTACTTGTATTATATAGAGTAGTATTAGAAGGCTAGAGTAGTATTGATGATACACTATCAAGTATTTGTGGTGAATGTTTGAGAACTATAAGTAGTAGCAGTAGTAGTAGAAGTAGAAGTAGAAGTAGAAGTAAAAGTAGAAGTAGAAGTAGAAGTAGAAGAAGAAGTAGAAGTAGAAGTAGAAGTAGAAGTAGAAGTAGAAATAGTAATAGTAATAGTAATAGTAATAGTAGTAGTAGTAGTAGTAGTAGTAGTAGTAGTAGTAGTAGTAATAGGTAGTAGTAGTAGTAGTAATAGGTAGTAGTAGTAATAGTAAGTAGTAGAATATAGTAGTAGTAGAAGTAATTGGATTATTAATAGGTTTAGTACAATAGCTAGCATAAGAGTATACATGTAGTAGAGGTATTTGGCAGTAGCAACATCAGTAGATGTAGAATATATTGTACAAATCTGATCAAGTTCAACATACACAGATTACATAGCTTCACTTTACCTAAAATTTGATTTGTTGTACACACATAAAATAACAAAGCTTTGTGCTCTTTTCTACCAGAAATCAACGAATGTGGAAGCAACCCCTGCCAGAATGGAGGGACCTGTTCAGAGCAGATCAACGGCTATGTCTGTACGTGCATCGCCGGCTTCCAAGGGGGCGAATGCCAGGAAGGTGAGATACATATATCAAACCTTTCTTAGTGGCTCCAAACAGCCAACCAGCCTATAGTGGCTATTAAATGTGTTCCCATGCAGAGAAGAACAATTGTATGGATCCTGACTATATATGATTCAGGTATAATTCATATAAACATTACAATATAACCGGTCTTAGTGGCCACCTGTAGGCCAACCTGCCCATAGCAGCCAACAAAGTTGCCCTTCAGAATTTGTTTTGATGGAACCCATCTATAGAGGTCACCTGTCTACAATGGCCACGTTTCTTGTTTTCCCTAGGTGGTCACTATACACAAGGTTGGCTGTAATTTGCATAGTATGTGATTCAGGGGAGGATGCGTGGTGCTGCATCCCCAAGAGTATAGTATATTCTGGCCAAAACACACCTCATATTTGAGCCAAACAATATCACACATACAGGCGATATCGGCCTCTTTTCTCGTAGACATATATTCTGGAAACAGTGCTGCATATTTAATGTGCATAGCGTTTACTTCCGATCCAAAGATCCTTTTTTAAATTGCTCTTTTACTTGGATCTCAAATACGCACATATTTATTGATAACATGTAAACCCCTAGCTCACTTCATACCGTCTGACCTTTTAATGGTCTTCTGATTTGAACCTCTACGTTTTTAACATTCTCCTTCCAGAAATCGACGAATGTGCGAGCAGTCCTTGTGTGTTTGGCAGTTGCACCAATCTCATTGCTCGCTATGGCTGTACCTGTATTGCTGGCTACACCGGACCTACCTGTACTCAAAGTAAGTAAACAATCTTTTTTTTGGCAAGTTGATAGTCTTCATTAAATTGTATAAAAAAGTCATAATAATCTTGTTCAACGAAGTGCAATGTACTGATATCATAATTATGTAATTCGCATCAAAGAAACAATTGAATACAAATTGCGATACATGGTTATTATAACAATTGTACTGTATTTATATTATGAGTTTATATATGTAAATAAGCTTATAAAGAGTATACATTTCTGCCCCCTGATATTAACATAACATTTAAGCATAGTGGCATAATATGATCTGACTAATTCGGGGCAGACTCTTAACCCGTTCATGACTGATTGATTTCGCTATAACATGTATTTTCCATAGCCCTTAGCACGAGTAATTTCGGGACCAGTTCTAAATGGGTTATGTTTGCCTTTATTTGTCATCTTTTCTTTTTTCCCCTAAAATTATTTCCCTAGATATCAACGAATGTGCCAGTGATCCCTGTGAATATGGCGGTTCCTGCACAGACTCTATCAATGGTTATCAGTGCACGTGCGCACCAGGCTGGACGGGTACATTATGTAGACAGAGTGAGTCTAATTTCACAATAATATATAATTGTTAAATAGCCTCATCTGATTGGTATATCAACATGTCCATTTAGAATTCCTAGTTACATAATAAAAATAAATATGTTAACAATTACCTTCAGAACGAAACATATTCATTTTAATTGTTTAATTGGGGATTCTAAATGGTCAAATATAAAATGGTTTAATGGTGCGTTTAAACTTGTGTATAAAGACCAGTCAACAGAGGCAACTAAGCCATCTTTAGAGAAGTTTTTACATCTAAATCATCTGCTTCATAGGAATTAAGACAACATTTTAAATACACGGGGTAGCTATCAAAATGGTTTGTGCAAATAAACATAATCCACCAAAGAAAAAAAAATGTATCTGTTCTACATGTTGACTGCAATATGTTTCGTTACAAAATAATTTGCATGCATAGCTTGTTATCCGTTTTGTTTTATTTTCTGTTATCTTTTTGACATATCAATTTTCTTAATCTGTTCTGAATATTGACTGTAATGTGCATCGTTCAAATATATATGCATAAATAGCTTGTTGATATCCACGTTGTTTTTGTGTTGTTTTCCTTTGTTTACCTGACAGATATCAATGAATGTGCCAGCTCCCCCTGCCAGAATGGCGGCCTGTGTACAGACAGGGTCGCCACCTACTCCCTGTTCATGCCTCTCCGGCTATATGGGGACCAACTGCGAAACAGGTATAGATCGTGTAGAATCATCAATCAGAGGTCTAGCTCACAATGGGCAATTGACGTTCCTCTGTTGTCCCCTAGCTGTCTTTGTTCACCGTGGCTATATATGCCACCGTTCAGAACCTGATCCTACATAAATACTTCAAACTGTAGAATAATAGTCAAACCTGTCGTAGTAGTAGCCTTTCCATACCAGCAAAGTGGTCAACCTGTTTAATTCGTCAACCTATAATACCCCAAACGACCTCCTTGCAGGAACAAAACACACATGTCGTTTATTTCAAACCCTAGGTGGCATCACTAAAGTTATCTGGCATTTGGCGTTGTAGTTTGTTGGCAACCCTCGTAAAGCCCTTTGAAGCCATTGTATCTGCTGTTAGAAATGTTCAAGTACTCATAGTTCACCAGATGTTGTGCATGGTAGTTTCCGTTCAAGTAGCAATTCAAATGCCATTTTCACTGTCATGTTTTTTCAATTTTATATTTCATGATTTCATGCATCAATCGGCAAAACTTCTTTCAATTGTAGTATATTTTCTAAGATAATTTGTGTCGTCATGATTTCAGCACCATTTGGAGAAACTGCTGAGTAGAATAATGCTTATTACTTTGCATTGCAATACATTTTGTTCACTGTGTTTTCTCAGTCATACCTACGCATTATAATTTAGAAGTACACATCTGTTAAATTATCTTCTCTCGCAATCATCATTTTGACATCAGGAACATTTGTTCATTCATGTGTAGGCATGTTATTGCATTCAGTAGAATCCATAGATATAAATGAAAGTTAATGTTATATCTTAGTTGTACATAAGCATTACCGAAGCCTTTTCATCAAAATTAGATTGTCATGTTTTCTTGCATTGAGCTTTAAAATGTAGATTGTTAATTTGATCCTTCATTTTCGTTATTCTGTTCTGTTATTTGTTGTTTCTTTGCATGTAGTTTTGCATTAGATTTTAATAGCATTTTGCCACTTTTAGTAGTATCTTGTTTCTGATTTAAATCTAAATGTTATGTGCCATATTGCTTTCTTGCCATTGAGATCGCCTTACATTTCCATGTAGTTATTTAGTTGTCATTAAATATTTGACTGTCAGCCATTTCAACTACAATACAAACATTATATTTTGACCAGAAATAAAGTTTTTTATATTTTCTAGCTTATTGTTGATATATTTTATTCTTTGTTTCATGCATTATACTAATTTCATTCATGTTGTTTTGCATTTAAAAAAAATATTTGGAGATGTTTAAGAAAGAGAGAGAGAGTGAGAGAGAGAGGTTCTTCGACAATTGTTAGTAGCTCGCTAAAAATATGTGATTGATCTTTGTTTGAATGTCTGCATGTTTATGCACTTGCAGGTTTCAATTTAATTGTGTGCATTCACCTGTAGGATTTGATCTGTTCTTATTTTAATGTTGATTGTTTTCACATGGGTAGGTAAATTTTCATTTTGTTAGGGCGGAAGTCCCAAGTCAAGCTGATGGAATACTAATGTATAACGTCACATGTATTAATCGCCATTTGTACTGGTTCTAAACAATGTTAGATGAGCCAAAATATACGGTATATTGGTTGTGAAGAAGGCAACCGCCCGGCCCCAAAAGCGTGCTTATTAATGCTTCTTAAACAGTTGTGACAGGAAGGGGAATTCCTAAATGTAAGGGTGTTACTATAGATATGAGCGTGAGTATGAATGATGTTTTTTCGGGGCGGGGGGAGGGGAGGGATCACGCGTAGGCACATGTTTTTTTAGCCACCCCAATCGCTCCTCATTACGATCAAGCTCCGCCACCCTTATAATATGATAGCATGACAAGGGAAACTATTCAATTGCAGTGAAAACAGGAACGAAATCAAAACAGAATTGAAATCACATAAAGTCAATCCGAACTGCAAAAGTAAGCTAATATGTCACAAAAAGGACAAATAAAGGCAAATTACTCTCCAGATAAAAACATGTAATTTAAGCTGATAAAAGATGTTATTGAAGTAGAAGGATGCTAGGACAAACACGGAAAAGTATGATTTAGGGAACTATTTTGAACTAACATCACGCTATCATAACAAAATTATCTAATATCCCTTATTCGAATATTCTCCTTGCCATGTTCACGATCGCGCCACACGCATACACTTATGCAAACACTGACTATGGGTTTATAAAATGTGCCTCTCGGTAGTCTGCTATGCCCACTATGTGATGTGTTAAATTTCCATGATAAATTAATGTGATATGGATGAGTAATGAGCGAAAATACAAGTTGCTAACTCATTGTCATGATTTTGAACATAGTAAATGATCTTTGGGATTAGGAAACATGTTTTGAGGTAATAATACAGGCCATCTCCCCATCTAAAAATTATTTTTTTTATGGGGGGGGGGGGGGTTTATCCCCCCCCCCCCCCCCCCCACCTCCTCCCCTCGGGATCTTCGGGATTTGGAAAACCAAAGTTGATATCATACTGATGTTAGTTAGATGATAACAACTAGGCATAGAGAAAACAGTAGAGATGCACATGAGTTAAGTTGATTCAGAGGTTACTGTGTCATTGTCTTAAAGGGTGTTTCAAAGAGCTGAAAGGGAGGTGCCATGTATACTGTTTTTTGTACTGATAGAAGCATCAAATGAGCTTTCATTTGTCAAATATTGTTATCCATTCTCTTTTAATTGCTTCCTGCATGTACAATAATAATCTATAAGTGTGTGTAATTTGTTGTGGTTCCCCTTTCTCTTTACAGAGGACTACTGTTTCAGCGATCCCTGTCAGAATGGAGCAACCTGTGACTTGTCATCGATTGGATACAACTGCACCTGCCCTCCTGATTACTTCGGCACCCATTGTCAAGAGTGTAAGGACAGTTAAAACTTGTTTTCACTATCATCTTTTCTTATTTCTCCATGTTGTGTTTCTTCCTGCTCTAGCTTCTTACACTTTCTAGCTATATACTTTTATTCCTCTTTTGCTTCGCCTTTTTTATGCCCTGTTCCTAATTGCCCTCCTATATTAATTAATTGGATACAACTGCATCTGTCCTAAATACTTTGGCATCTAACGCGAAGAGTGCAAGGATATTTTTGTCTTTATAATAATACAAATAGGGGCAACTTATAGAGTGCTATGTCTGTCACAGTGTGACACTCCTGCCACTCAAAATAACAAACATTCCTCTTGCTATGATATCATATAAAGTTACACTTTTGTGTCATGCAAAGAGAAAGGTGGTCCATCTGAGACTTATTATAAGCAAAATGTTATTTTGTACAAGAAATGTCAATCTTATTTACTTTTGATTTGGTTATATTGTATATTATCAAATCAAATCAAATTGTACAGGAATAGAATATGATAGTAAAACTACCTAAAAACAAATATTTGTGTTCTATTTACAGTCGATTACTGTTACAGCGGACCATGTGAGAACAATGGAACTTGCAACCTGCAGGATCTTATTAACTATGAGTGTCTTTGTGTTGGTGGATATATCGGCAGACACTGTGAAATTGGTGAGTACAGGCGCGGTGCAGCACTGTAATTAACGAGTGTTCGAATATCGCCAAGTAAACATCATTTGCATAAAATGAACAACTGTTTACCGGCCAATGCGAACAAAAATAAACAAATAAAGAAATCAAAAACGTCTCAAGTATGATGAATAGCTGCAATAAAATCTACTAAATAGATAACTTAATACACTCATATATATGACAAAAGTGATTGATGCATCGAAAATGCGAAATTTTAAGGATGCTTTTTACGATAAAAACGAGAAAAAAATGAGACAGGAAATCACCCTGTAATTCACCTTTTTCCGAGAGTGGCCAAAAATCAATGAATTACCATTGAACGAAAATTCAATGACCTCAATCCTCATGAAATATCTATTGTCATCGTAACTGGATAGGGTAGAGTCAGAAAAAAACGTACCTCAATGTCCAAGTCTCGTCGAAAAAAATGCCTGTGCGAATGTGTTAACCAGTCCCTCACGTTCACATTTGTGTATATTTTGTAAATCTCTTGCATGCGCTCGCTATATAGACAATAAGCGATCTGCTGCATTGTCAGGTCAGCTGATATGCCAGCCTCGGTGGATGACCGATATCAATTATGTACACGTTCAGACGCATGCAACTTACATGTATGTTTGTTCTGTTAAATGTTAATATGAACTAAACGTATAGTCTATCTTTCTGTCTGTTTTGTCAATTAAAATATTGTAGTGTGTGTCCTTTTTGTAATCTCTATTGTCATTTTTAAAATTCAATCAAAATTGCAAAAAAATAAAGTTGTTGTATTCCTTGCTTTAATATTCGGTGTCATGTGTTTACTTGACTTTCGTTCTCGCAATTTCATTTCTGATTTAAGTTGATGAATGCTTCACTGGGCCTTGTCAAAACGGAGGTTCATGTTCTCTCCTCCCTGGAGCAGGATACAGCTGTGACTGCCCAGATCAATGGATCGGAGACCAGTGTCAGATAGGTATTTTAAACCAAAGTTGATTCATTCATTTATTCTTCCCACTTGATCCTATATAGTGCTTTGTGCATGCTATCAAGCTACTCCTATGTCAGTGAAAAGTGCTCCATGGGGGCATAATAGAGTAGATTATCATGCACATAGCATCGTGCAGTGACATTGTATTCAGAATGTAACATGTTGCTCATTGCATGCTCTAAGGTTGATTGGTTGGCTTTCAATTTATGTTAGTGTATATCTTCTGTATGCCAATTCGCTTTGGCACTAGGGGTTAAGGAACTGCGTACTCTTGAGTATTGGGGTTAATTACAACATAAATAACGCTCGCGTTTGTGGCGGAGAGAAAAGCGATAGTTCATTGCATTATGAACATTTCTTATATGAATAATAACCAATGATAACTTACTCTTAAATCCTAACATTTCAGATTCGATAGCAACGTTATGTATAACTTTTTCTTTATGTAATTGTTTATTTACAGAGGATTTTTGCTTCAGCGATCCATGCCAGAACAATGCGACCTGCCTCTTACTTGCATTTGGACAGGGTTACGTGTGCCAATGCTCTTCAGAATATGTTGGCACACACTGTCAACTATGTTAGTATATTGGCAAATTATATTGGTTGGTTGTTTGGTTTGTTTGTTTGTTTGTTTGTTTGTTTGCAGGCATGTTTGTTTGTTTTTTTGTTGGTTGATTGGTTTGGTTGGTTGGTTGGATGGTTGGTTAGTTGGTTGGTTGGTTGGTTGGTTGGTTGGTTGGTTGGTTGGTCGGTCGGTCGGTCGGTCGGTTGGTTAGTTGGTTATAGCCTCTCCGGTTCTTTCATAATGATTAGTCACGAGCCATGTCAGCATGGAGGGTCTATGTTAACCCTTCACCTACATGAAACTGGTGGATTATGTACTGAGTATATGGGAATTTCAGAATAACACATGGATGGGGTTATTGAAAATTAATTTATTTGTTATGTTTTAAAGGTATATTTCATACTTGAAATGTCTAAATTAATCAATTTATATCTCAGTAAAGACAGATGATGATTTGAGACAACGCCCAATGTTTGTTTACCTACAGATGACTACTGCTTGAGCAACCCATGCCAGAACAGTGGAGCTTGCCTACTCGACCCTAATGGCAACGGCTACACGTGTCAGTGTCCTAGTGGGTATTTCATAGGAACTTACTGTGAAATTGGTGAGTATCATTCTTTTCTAATTTTAAGTCAAAGAGTAACTATGTGTTGACTTATGCAAACACTGACTATGGGTTGATAAAATGTGCCTCTTGGTTGTCTGCTATGCCCACTATGTGATGTGTTAAATTTCCATGATAAAAGAATATGATATGGATGAGTAATGAACGAAAATACAAATTGTTAACTCATTGCCATGATTTTGAACAAAAAAGAAATGATCTTCGGGATAAGGAAATATTTTTTTTTTTTGGGGGGGGGGGGTATATCCCCCCCCCCCCCCCCCCCTTTCCTCCCCTCGGGATCTTCGGGATTTGGAAAACCAAAGTTGATATCATACTGGTTTTAGGAAGGGGATAACAACTAGGCATTATAGGCAAACTAGGCAAACAGTAGAAATGCACATGAGTTTAGTTGATTCAGAGATTAAGTATGTCATTGTCTTAAAGGGTGTTTTAAAGAGCTGAAAGGGAGGTGCCATGTACTGTTTTTTACGTATAGAATCATCGAATGGGTATATTTGTTGTATTCTGTTACCAATTTCATATGAGTTTCTACATGTACAACAATGATCAATAATTGTGTGCATTTTGTTATGGTTCCCCTTTCGCTTTACAGAGGACTACTGTGTCAGCGATCCCTGTCAAAATGGAGCAACCTGTGACTTGTCATCGATTGGATACAACTGCACATGTCCTCCAGATTACTTCAGCACCCATTGTCAAGAGTGTAAGGGCAATTAAAACTTGTTTTCACTTTCTTGTTTCTCCATGTTGTTTTCTTCCTGCTCTAGCTTATTACACTTTCAAGCTATATACTTGTATTCCTCTTTTGCTTCGCCTTTGTATGCCCTGTTCCTAATTGCCCTCCTATATTCATTGATTGGATACAACTGCTTCTGTCCTAAATACTTTGGCATCTAACGTGAAGAGTGTAAGGATAGTTTTTCTTCATAATGATACAAATAGGGGCAACTTATAGAGTGCTATGGCTGTCACAGTGTGACACTCATGGCACTTAAAATAACAAACATTCCTCTTGCTATGATATCATATAAAGTTATACTTTTGTGTCATGCAAAGAGAAAGGTGGTCCATCTGAGACTTATTATAAGCAGAATTTTTTTTGTACAAGAAATGTCAATATAATTTACTTTTGATATTGGTTATATTATGTATTATCAAATCAAATCAAATTGTACAGGAATGGATGATAGTAAAACTACCTTTAAAAAATGTTTGTGTTCTATTTACAGTCGATTACTGTTACAGCGGACCATGTGAGAACAATGGAACTTGCAACCTGCAGGATCTTATCAACTATGAGTGTCTTTGTGTTGATGGATATATCGGCAGACACTGTGAAATCGGTGAGTGGTAATAACTTTCCATTACACTTTCCCTTATGCAGTTGTACAGAATTGCAAGATGAAATTAATAATATATTAACTCTAATAAGATCTGGCGGCAGATCACGTGCCCCCCCCCCCCCCCCCCCATCGTTTTGCAAATACATAATTCATTTTTGTGTCTATATATTATTCATTATTATCATCTTTTATTAAATGTGTGATAATAATGATCATAGGCGTAGCTTGTCTCGGGACCACATTTTAGCGGTATCGGCCATCATTACCGATGGTCTGGGCCTTGACATTCTCGGTCTCGGCTTCGAAAATTTTGTATGGAAATCCCCCCCCCCCCCCCCCCCCCTGCTTAAAAGGATTATCAACCAATGGTCTTGGTCTTGGGGGTCTTGGCCTCGGAAATTGTTGACTGGACCTGGTCTCGGCCTTAACAATTGTGAATGTATTCGGCCTCGGCATTGAACAATTTCTACGCCGCCCCCCCCCCCCCCCCCCCCCATGGTCATGGTCTCGGCCTTGAATATTTTGAAGGTACCTGATCTCGGCTTCGAAAATATTCTACGGACACCTACCGGTGTTTTAACATTTAACATCCGAACATTTCAATCGTAAATATCTTTTGAACGAAATTGGAAATTCGAAAAAAAACCTGTCCCATGTTTCCTTTTTTTTATCAATATGAATAAAACAAGGTATGAGAGAACCGCTAGAGAAGTAAGCTTTGAGGATTAGGACAATGTTACTAAATCCTGTTATCAACGTCCGGTCGTTGAGCGCGCCCTGCCAAGTTAATCTGCCGCCGTTCAATGGCCTAGAATAACACCCGCCCTCGATATTATCGATGGGCCTGGTAACACTGGCTTGGACACTGCCATGGCTACGTTAACTAGTTCATAATCTATAACATGTTTGAAGGGATTGTGATTATGATATATCACAATTGCATTTCAGTAACCAGAACAGTCTTAAAACATTAATCATATGTATAGGTTAAAGTATATACGAGCTTTGAATGTTAGAAAACATGTACATGGCTAAGTTAGAAGGCTGTTTGCAATCAAAAAGCTTCAATAACTTCTAATCCAACATTGTTAATGTGATGTTTAGTAAAAACTAAAAATCAAACATAATGATAATAATAACAATAATGATAATAATAGTTTTAGTTCAAAGAGATTTTATCAAAAACAATTATAAAGCCACTTTGATATGTTTACAACAATGCAAAGGCTTCATCGTTATTTTCTTAAATATTGTATTCCGCTAAGTGTTTCTTTTTTTAAGTGCCCTCTAATCCAAACTGTACTATCCCTTTAAGTAACGTAGAATACCGCCATTATGTTTCTAAAAAATGATAATGTATAATTTTACATGACAGGAGCAGTAATAATAATTATTGGTCTCGGTGCTGCAAGCTGCTTGGGGATCTTGTATGGTGTCATCATAACACTTCTTTACGTATCATTGAGGTAAGATGCATGTATCTGTGACCGGGACTTGACGGCAAAACTAAAACATCGAATGTGTTATAACTAATTGAGAGAACTCGTCAACAAACATACAATACGGTACTCATAACAAAAATAATAATAATAATAATGATAATATAATGATAATAATAACTATATATTAATAACGCGCGCAAATACAATATTTTGTATGATATATCCAGAACTAACCGACTCGTTCTGACTTCCACTACCACCCTAAATTGAAAAATCAGTCTCTACACCGCATTTGACGGTCGGTTGTAAATGGGGTAGAGTATAAAGATATAAAGCCCGGCGCAGACAGAGCCGACTCGACCCGATCCGACTGGTTTTCAGTCAGGCTAGAGTCAGTTTCGCTCAGTCGGAGCCAATCCAACATGTTGAATCGGCCTCGAATGACCTCCGTCTGGCACTTGACTGTCAAAATCGGAGTCCTGAGGCAGCGCATACTGAGTTAATCAGGCTGAAAACCAGTCGGATCGGGTCGAGTCGGCTCTGTCTGCGCCGGGCTTAAAAGTAAATCCCAGGTAGAGCCGATTATTTCTTACTATACTACCACCCCATACAAGTAGAGAGGGTCAGTAGAGCCTGACGCAGTCCCGGTTCAACAACTGCCGAAACAAAGTCATAATTGTCGGTCTATAGGTATAATTATGATCACTCCTTTTTTTTTAGCTGGCGTGTAAAAATGAATACATAATTCATGTTAACCCGTTGCTTACGGTAACCGAGTGTGCTATGTACAAAGTCTATGGGGATTTCAAAATCTCGAAGGAAATGGGCTAAAAACCAATTTCTGCAAATTGTATGAGCCTTTATAGAGCGGGTCACGTACATGTAATTACATGTAACTTATATACATGTTATTATCATTTAAGACTACCGAAATAACTCGTTAACATAATTTTATAATAGATTCCATTTAATGAATTTCGAAAAAATATTTGTTTACAATAGCCTACAAGTAATTAATGATTTTGCATCAAATAAGTCCAATTTCTGTGCTCGTTTTCATTTTTTTTCCTGGTTTGTTTCAATTCTGGCTTTGTAAAACAAACAAAAAAAACTCGTGTGATCCCCGAGCACTTTCTCTTAAGTGAATTATTTTCCTGAAGATTTTGTCATGTTTATATCGATCCCACAAAAAAGGGCTCGTGAACTTATCACAATTATGGCCTTTTGGCTCAATGGTTTAGAGCACCGGTTTGGCAATCCGGCGGTTTCTGATTCAATTCCCTGCGAAACCCAATTTTATTCGCCAATGTTCATGTTTTGAAAATCGAAACGTGAAATAGTATATTCTTTTCACAAAAAACACACAGGCTCAAAATGTAAATGAAATGAACACAAATTAAATGTGTACACAAGACATCATTTACAAAATCATTAAGCAAATTAAACAACAGCGATAGTTAGTAAAAAAAATGAACAAGCAATAGCGAATATTGCTAGTTGAGGCTTCCACAGTTTTGGAAATAAAGTTGCAACTGTTTTGTAATTATATTTCCATGCGCATCATACTTCCAGGAGTTGTCCTCAAATATTTATAGGGTTTAAAACGGAATAATTCAACAATTACGTCATTTTGTATGAGATAAGTTCGTATTTATTCATGAAAACAAGTACGAGTTTATAAGTACTATGTCTAGCTAGTGCAAAACGAATTAACCTATAGAAAATGAACATCATGAAACTAACTTTGCTCTTCTTAATTTGCTTTAGACGAACGATGAAAAGGAAATCCGCAGTCGACCAAAATAATATTTATCTGGAGCCCATTTCCATCAATCCTACCCCGGCGTACTATGAGAGCTGTATGTCAGACGGCTCTACGACGTATGACGATATAGCACCACCATCGATGGGAGATGAACAGCCGAGAATTGACCACGCGTACCAGAATCAGCAGATCGTAACACAAGAGCAACAGTTGAATCCTAGAAGAGTTGAACCAGATGTCGAACCAGACGATAATTATATTACTGTCGAGTAGTTGTGGTGAATTGAATCGATTTAGTTAAATTTATTTTATTCATATTTACATAACATCGTACGTGTGACTCTTATCCACTTCACCGCAATAATGTATGTAAACCATTCTTTCAACATGAATAATAAACAATGACATATTATTTGTTGAATTCATGTTCCTGCACTACTTCGAACTTTCAGACTCATAACGGTCATTCTTAAATTAAAACGTGTTATTTCTTGTAATTTCCTTGATAATGCTTTTGTGTTCATTTACTATGTCATATTAATACAATTCGATGATATACATTGCTGTGCCAAAATTGTTTAGCCCTGGTTAATTGTATGCAATTTACTTGACTTCAAAGAGTCCCACTCGTGTCTCTTGTATTCTTAAGTTAGAACACATCATGTGACTCGTATGTTTTGTATTTTCTGTGTTTTATGTTGTGATGCGTATGACTGTATTAAAGGGGTATTACAGTTTTATCTTGTATTACTCTTGGTGTACCCCAAGGGTCAGTCCTTGGCCCCATATTATGTTTTGTTATAATTATATACATGACATTAAGAAAGCTTCCAATAAATTTGAATATATTATGAATGCAGATTATACTACTCTAATTAATACGCAGTCAAACATAGTTGACTTAGAAAGTAATGTTCATGATAAATTAGACAAGATTTCTTTGTGGTTTAAATCAAATCGACTATTGATAAACCTTACTAAAACAAATTATTATGTAACATCCCATGATATCATGCTATCATCCCATGATATCATGATATCAAGCTTCGTGCTCTAAAATCAAAAGATCCGAAAGAATATTGGAAAATATTAAATTTAAAAGTAAAAGATAAAAAGGAAAAAAATACAATTGGTATTTCAGCATTTGAATCCCATTTTAGGGATTTGAATAAAAAAGATACATTATATGAACTTGATGAAAAGGAAGATTTTTCTTTTGATCGATATGCTTTAGTGTTAAACGACAATTACGATTTTAATAGACCGATTTGTGACGAAGAAGTCGTTTGTCAGATTAAAAAGTTAAAAAATAATAAAGCGTGTGGCATAGACTTAAATGAATGTTTAAAGAATAGTAATAAATCTCTAATTAGAGTAATCACTAAATTGTTTAATACAATTTTGGACACTGGAATTATACCAACTGATTGGACTATAGGTTTAATTTGCCCAATTTATAAAAAGAAAGGGTCGCCGAACGACCCTGACAATTATCGTGGAATTAAACTTTTAAGCTGTATTGGGAAATTGTTTACATCGATAATAAATAATAGATTAAGTACATTTTTGAATGAGAATTATTTAATCGGTGAGGAACAAACAGGTTTTAGAGAGGGATATTCGACTGTAGATCACGTATTTGTATTTCATTCGATCCTAGATTTGTATTTATCTCACAGAAAAAGAATATACTGTGCCTTTATAGATTACAAAAAAGCATTCGATTCGATAGATCGAACATTACTTTGGTGTAAACTTTTACAGCAAAACATTCGAGAAAAACTATTTAAAGTCATTCATAATATGTATGCAAATTTGAAATCATGTGTTGTGAAAGATTCTCAAAGATCTGATTACTTTAGTTGCAACATTGGCGTTAGACAAGGGGAGAATTTATCCCCCTTACTTTTTGCATTGTACAAAAATGATTTTGAATTATTTATTAAAGATAGATATCCCGGTGTTGATTTGTTGCCCAAAAAACTTAAAAGTGCAATGTCCAATAATGGGATTGAAGTGTTTATGAAACTTTTCTCATTATTATATGCAGACGATACGATAGTTTTAGCAACCAATGAACGTGAATTACAATCAGCATTGGATGCCGTAGTGAATATTGTAAATTGTGGTTATTAAAAGTTAATGTTAGTAAAACGAAAGTAGTGATTTTTTCCAAAGGAAAAGTAAAAAAAATATGAACCGTTTATGTTTGACGGAGAAGAAGTAGAGGTGGTTGATGAGTACACATACCTGGGCGTAGTGTTTAATTATAACAATACGTTCAAAAAAGCCCAGAACAAGCAAATTACTCAAGCTAAAAGAGCTATGTATAGTCTGATAATAAAATCTAGGAAGTTAAGACTTCCTTTAGACATACAGGTAGAACTTTTTGATCGGATAGTGGTGCCCGTACTTATTTATGGAAGTGAAGTCTGGGGGTTTGAAAATATTGCGCAGATCGAGGCCTTGCATGCACAATATTGTAAGCAGTTGTTAAGATTGAGAAAAAGTACGATGAATAGCATGGCACTGGGTGAATTAGGTCGGTTTGAAGTATCATTAGTAGTAAAAGAAAGAATGGTTAACTATTGGTTTAGAACTATATCTGGTAAAGAAGTCAAGTATTCCACGACAGTGTGTAATATTTTGAAACTCCTGCGAGATAATGATATATTTTCCTCTAAATGGACTCGATATGTACATACTGTTTTGCATGAATTAGGTATGTCAAATTTGTGGTATGAATATGAAAAAGTAAGTAGTTCATGGGTGAAATCAGCCCTTAAAATAAGATTAAGTGATACATATTCTCAAAATAACGATAGTACATGTTGTTTAAATTACCGAATTTTTAAAAGTAAGGTAATTATGGAACCATATTTGATATTAATGCCGCCGTCATTGAGAATTGCTTTAGCAAAGCTCCGATGTGGAAATCACAGATTGCCTGTAGTAACTGGAAGATATAATGGAATTGAAAGAAAGGATCGCATATGCGAGCTTTGTAACAATAATATATTAGGGGATGAATTTCATTATCTATGTGAATGTCCAGTACTAGATAATGAAAGAAAGATCTTTATAAAGTCATACTATAGAGTGAGACCGAATGTAATGAAAATGAGTCAGTTATTTAATAGTGTAAATCATAGGGAATTAGCAAATGTATCAAAATTGTGTTGTATCATAATGGCACTCTATAAGAAATAGTTAAAGTCTGCAGCCACAACGCTGATTTGTAGTATGTATGATTATCCTTCAAATTGACGAATAGTGGTAACTTGGAAAGTATTATAGTCATTTATAATATGTTGATGCACACGTTTACTGCATGATCTGAACAAGTACCTTTGTTGTATGTAAATAGTTTTTGCTCTTGTTTTTTTTCTTCTTCTCTACTGCATTGATATTTCAATATCTGTTGTGCATTCTCTTGATAGTAACATTTCCTTGGTCAATTCATAGCTTGCGATTGACCTTGTTTTCTTTCTTTTACTTCTTTATTATTATTATAAATATTGCGATTGCGTTTTATTTTGTTGTCTTTGTTTGCTAAATATCGTCTTCACACCATATTATAATGATTATTTAGCCCCCATAATTATGAAAGTTAGGTATATTACTATATTGATTCTGGAATAGTTCATTTTTACAAACTTACTTTAGATTATTATTAATAGTTTCCTGCTAACTTGTCAGTATCACTGTTCATTTATTTGGTCATCATTGCATAGCGGTTTCACTCTTAAAGTAATATCACCTTTTAGTAAAGGTATAGGGAAATTAAATTTGACAAGACCGAGTTTATCATCTCAATGATCTTCACATTTTCGAAAGTTTATATTTTTGATCGATTTTAAATTTGCAATTAACTTACTTCCTGTTTGTTTAATGTTACATGTTAGTTTTCTTATATTTTGTGATATATGTTTTGAATATGTGTATATATATCTGTATATATTTGTTATATTGTGCTAAATGTGATTTTCTTCAATACCCTACGACAGGGTGACATGAGAAATAAAACATTGAACATTGAACACATTGAACTTGTAAAATAGCCAATACACTATTTAAAGTAGTCTCATTCTAAAAAAAATGATAATATTCCGTTACTTAAGATTGATACTGTTAACTTTCTTGGTGTACTTACAAGTATATGCATCGGGATACACACATATATTATTTAATAGGAAAAGTTTCTAAATGTATTGGTATACTCTATAGATTGAAATATACAATTCATGCATCCTCTTTGATACTGTTATATAATGCATGTATGATGCCACATTTAACATGTTTAAAGTATCATTTTATTGTAAGGGGTAATAGTAATCACACAAAATTGGATAAATTATTTAAACTACAAAGGAAAGCCCTTGGGATATGCTTTGGCTGTCATTATCGTACTTACTCTGCCCCATTGTTTATGAAACTGAATATTATTTGATTTGTATTTGTATTCAGTTACCCTAGGCTGCTTGGATACTTTCTTTTTCGAAATTAACTACCGCAAATTGTTTTGAGAATGTTCACTTTGAATAATGATGTTCATAATTATAATACTCGTGGGCGAGACTCGTTTCATTTTGGGCCAGTAAAGACAAATATATTTTTGAAATCTGTAAGAAAAAACTTCCCTGTTATTTGGAACTCTATTCTTCCTGAAATATCCTCATGCAAGTTTTTAACATTATTTAAACGAAACTTGAATCAGCAACTTATATCTAAATATCAATGATTATTGTACCAAAAATCTAATTATATAACGTTACCTATAACTTTTTTCAAATGTATGATTTTGTAATGATTACTCCCATTTGTTGTACTTGCCATGCACGAAGCCTCTGTCGTGTAGTATGTGTCTTTTTTAGTTTTGGTTGTATAAGTAACTCTCTTAACTATACTGTTCGGGGGACCATGTCTCTATTGTAATGTTCCCGTATATTGCGAATGCTTATTTTTGTTTATATCTCTGTTATTGTTTTTATTGAAATTGAAAATGAATAAATGAATTGAATTGAATCGAAGAAAAAAATACAGTTCACTAATGATACTGATTACAATACAATAATAATACTTAAATTAATATCAATAATAATGCTAATAACAATAATTGTAATTTTCATTTTCATTTTTATATAGCGCATGCCATAAGTAGAGTTTCCAGTGTATTCAATCAAGCATAAACAATATGTACAATATATATACAAAGTTTAAAATATAATTGTTACAAAATTATGAATGATTCGGGCCCAAAGGAAGCAAATGCTTCTTGACAGGGCCCGAAATGAATTTACATTATGCGCTATACTTTTAAGTTACCAAAAATTACAATAAAATATTAACAATATCATCCAAAGAGTATAAATCCAATATAAATGTTCAAATATAACCGAATTATTACGCAATTTGTTAAGATACGAACACAAATTATAACATTCTTTTATAACACACATCAAAACAAAGCAGATGAAACTAGTTAACACACGCAATTTATGACACTGACATAATGTTAATGTGGGGATTATACAAAATCACATAATGGCCTGTAAGCCCTTACCCTTGAATGATTATAATTATAATAGAAATAAGAAAGATGTGTCCGAAAATAGTAAAGTTATTATTTACAAGAGAGACTCCGCGGATAAAATAGAAAGGCAATTTATTCAGCAGAATATGTACAATCAAATTCCCTTTTTTAAACCAATATAAAACTAAAGAATGGTTATATATTTTTTTCCGAAGACACTAGATTTATTATTAACAATATTTAACAAAATCATCCAAAGAGTATAAATCCAATATACATGTACAAATATAACCGAATTATTACGCAATTTAACCTACGAACAAAGATATTCAATTCTTGTATAACACACATCAAAACAAAGCAGATGAAACTAGTTTACACACGCAATTTATGACACTGACATAATGTTAATGTGGGGATTATACAAAATCACATAATGGCTTGTAAGCCCTTACCCTTGAATGATTATACTTTTAATAGAAAAAAGAAAGATGTGTCCGAAAATAGTAAAGTTATTATTTACAAGAGAGATAAAATACATGTAGAATGTTTTCAGCAGAATATGTACAATCAAATTCCCTTTTTGAGAACCAATATAAAACTAAGGAATGGTTATATTTTTTTTTCCGAAGACACTAGTTTTATTATTAACAACATCTATTATACTTTTAGCATGTTTTGTGTTGTATTTATTATATACATCCAAATTGAGTATTATATACAAAATGCGATACATATCAAACAATTAATTTATATAAATCTGGTATAAATTACATGTTAGTATTAAGAAAAAACATATTAACACAAATATTGCCCTGATAGTAAAAGCAATTATTTTAACCACCTTTATGTACAGGAATCTTACGAAACTTACCATATTTAGGACCAGAGGGAATAACACCTTTAGGCCAACACAAATTTAGTATATATATTGATATGACAAAGAGATTTACATTAATAAGAATATGAATATAAAAGGAAATTATATCGCAGAGGTCTGGTCTACATTAAAGTGCTCCATTAAAGGGATAGTTGTGTTTTGGTAAAGAGGGCGCTTCAAGAAATATTTTTGTTGTGAATGTCAAATTTGAAAGAGCATATATACGATTGTAATGACAGAATAAACTTATTTAATCAAAATTGGTGCGGAAACAGCTGAAATATCAATACTAAATCTAATCGGAATAAATGAAAGATCCCACATTTACTCGATGATTTAAGGAAATAATGCTTCCACTTTTTCAGAAAATTACAAAAGAGGTTTTTAAATAATTGTTGATGATCTTTCTATTTAATCATTATTTTAACAAAACATCACATGCACAATTTTTTATAAAAATTGGTTGAAACCAACGCGTTTTTAAAGAGCACCCTCTTGTGTTTTAACGGCTCTTTTTTAATGATAACATGCTTTTTACTTAGTTGTATATAATTTTGTATACCATTCTGTCATGGCGGAGTTATAACTATTAGTTTGTAATGTGATGGTGCAGATTTTGGTTACTAAAATTCAGTTTGACCAAAATTGTACTATCCCTTTAACTTCATGTTTTTCGTTTTCCAAGTGATATTTGATACTGCAATCACATCATACCAATATCATTGAAAGGTACTTCTGGATGACGTGCCAGAACTCAAGCCGTAAACATGTTTAAACGTTTTTATCATCGAGCTTTTGTTTTAGAGAGCTAGCATTATAATTTGTTTATGATTGTGATTTTTGGCAGAAGTTTTGAGATGACTGGTTTACGAATTTGTTCCGTAAGACGATTTTGCTCTGACCCTCTTCCGGTGCTCGAGATACACATTCAGTGTGTATAGGAACGGGTTGATCGATGAGTTGACGGGGATGATCAATATGACGGTCCAGGCGTAGAGGGTGGTCGGGAGGTTGACTAGTCCAGCCTGGGAGAGGATTCCCATGACGATGACGGGCATCCAACAGACGAAGTCCGTCACGATGATGACCGCCATTCGTCGCGCAATCCGGACCTCGCGCTGCTGTGAGGCGGAGTTCCGCACGCTCGCGGCTGACCGGCTGACCTTGACGAACATTATAACGTAGCAGAGCAGGATGAAGGTGAACGAGACGAAATTCAGCCCGATGAAGATCAGAATCGAGAACCACCATGCGGTCTGCTTTACGTTGTCGCCAGCGACGTACTCGACCGTGTAATCCAGGTTGACGTGGCCACGAATTTCAAGAATGCCCGTGTCTGCACTCTCGACATGCAGTGGCAATCCCACGCACACGTCGGGAAGACTGTAAATATCTGGTCGATACAGGTTCACTAGTAGGGGTGCGAGGCTCAAGAGAATGGCAATGATCCACATCAGAGCCACCAGGACTAAGCTCTTCTTCGCACTCATTTTGTAGTTCTTAAATGGGAACATTATTCCGAGAAAACGATCAACGGTGATTAGAGTCAATGTAAGCACAGATGCCTCACTAGCCAGAAACCCAATAAAACCAGAAATACGGCAAAGAGTGGAAGTACGCCACTGCGGAGCACTAAGGAAAAATTCATCACCGTAGTATAAGTCTGCCGTTGTTATCATCAACATGTACACACCCATTAGGCAATCTGCAAGTGCTAGGCAAATAATGAATTCATTCTGGACCAGTTTAGCACGGATGCTACTCCGCAGGCGAAAGAACAGGACCATCGTATTGCCCAGGACGGCACCGAGACCAAGAATCCACCCGGCAATTTTCAGTGCTATACTTGGATAGATGCTCCCGCAAGTGTCCAGTGGACTTGGCTGAGATGTTCGTGCACAGGTGAAGTTGTCGTTGTCCTCAAGCAAGCAGCAGAGGCGATTGTCAGACGTTGCCCTGCAAATTTAACACAATAACACAGATATTATAATAAATTATCTTAATTTCTTAATGTCATTTAAATTATAAGAGTGTTGTGGTTCGGGCCACAGGCGTCGATTTCTTCTCGCCATTAGTATTGGGGGGGGGGGGGGGGGTGATACGTCATTCCAACCATCTTCGGCGAGGAAGCGAAGCAACCAACCAAACAGCGTGCCCAGGATGAGGGGGGCGGTAGGGGACACAAAATATTTTAAAACCGAATAGCACATAAAGTCAACGGACACTGTGTGCACGTATCGCATTTGTTTAGCACTTTGGCAAAACAAAACAAACACTTAGAAGGGTGGGGAGTAGGGGCTCGCTATTTGACCCCTGTCGGGGCCCAGGGGGCAGAGCCCTCATTAGATTTAAGATGTTACTGCTTAGAAATGTGAAGATCATTAAGTTCACATTGCAAGCACTCTGATGGAACCCTGAATGAAATGAATCAAGGGATAACTACATTGGGAATCTCAATGGGGGTTGAGGGGGCGGATCCCCCGAAGCTTTTGGATTTCCGATATCCAGAAGTAAACATTTTATTCATAATTAAATAGTAAGTTGAATAAAGTAAGCTCTATTTTAGTGGGCATAGCAAGAAACACTGAATAAGTTTATACAGGGGATTTGGTCAAATGGCCTTAATGGTGGTTCAAGGGACAGAACCCCCGGAAACTCTTTGATTTTCGATATCCAGAAGTAAAGGTGTTGTTCAAAATTAGATTCCCATAGTTAGTTAGTTATTTAATACATAGTTAGCTCTATTTTAGTGCGCATAGCGAGCTATTCTAATAAGTGTGTACAGGGGGTTGTGTCAGGTAGCCATAATAGGGGTCCAGGGGTCGCAGCCCCGGAAGACTTTGGATTTTGGCAGTTTACCACTCTTTAGATGGGGCTTAAACAAGACTATTTTGTCAATGTTCACAGTTATGTCCCTTCATTTTAATGTTATCTTATATTTCTGAACCCAAGGGGGGGGGGGGGGGGGAGATAATAGAACAGGTCATCCCGCCCCCACCTCATATATGGGGGGTGTATCCCCCCCCCCCCCCCCCCCGTGTTCGACGCCCATGGTGCTGGCCGTCGTGTATCAATGCGAAAGTCTCGGTTACGGTACCCAACCTCCGCACGTGTTGTCTTCAGCAGATCGGCCTCATGCATGTCATGTGCTACTCTCTAACAACGTGTACACTGTGTTAATGGGTACACCAATAACACATCGAACCTATTTAAAGATACTGTCCACATTTTGCCAGCCAAAATTCTAAACTTGCAAAAGTATTATCTTATACGAAATCAAATAGTCTGAGCAGATAACAACTGGAAAACATGTTTTGACAAAAATAAATTGGGAAATTATTGATTATGTTTATAAATAGCAGATCAATCAGTCTGTATATCATATGCTGATATCTTATAGTGGTAAAAGAGTTATAAAAAAGGGAAAATAACAAAATACATTGAACACACCCTTCCTGTATCAGTAAGCCCATGTATCACAATGTCCACACTAATTGTCGTGGCCAAATAGAGGGGGGGGGGGGGGGGGGGGGCAAGACCACTTCCATTTTAGGCACTTTCACAAACTTTTATCTTCATATTTTAGTCGGCTACTCCCTTTGAATGAGATTTTCTTTAACCTGGCTAATAATTTCCATCAGATTATAGTTATAATTTTTCAAAATAATAAATCACATGTACTTTCAATTTTACTCACAATTTCTCCACATTTGTGAGTCCGTGTAGTGTGCCGGGATAGAGTTCACCAAGCTCGACCTCTGTACTGACGAAAAATCTGAACATATACAGTATTAAATCTCTTTTTCATAAATATCTGACGAAGATTCTCTCAAGAGGTTAGTCATGTCGTAAGACTAAGCCAAACCTGCAATATATTTCACTGATCATTATGACCCTTATTCTCATTTCTTGAGAATCTTGAATCTTGAATGATTCAGCATAAAACCTTGTAAATATTTATTCGAAACATTACTTCTGTTAATATTGTAATATACGCTGCAAATTATAAAAATGTTGAAATCTTTGTGTGATAATTGTGAAAGCTAGGCCTGGCCTCGACCAGCAGGCTCTGCTATTGCTGGTTCTTTTTTTCACCAACTATGGTATCCTAATAATTGTGATTACTCTGTGATTTATGTTATTTCTGTAAACGATGTTGTGGTTTGGTAAACAAATTTCCTTTCAATTTCCTTTCATTTCCATAACTTTGTTCATGACCCACAGGTTCCCCTTTAAGCAGGGGGGTTCAACGCTTACGTATACTTACAGAAATTGTAGGGACGTCAGACCACTGAACACGCCAGTACCGATTGTGGCGATTGTGTTGTAGCTCAGGTCCCTGTGTGATGGATATAATTGTTATTGGAGGGGAATTCCACCCCAGAAATGTAACATTTGCTACGACAGTAGATGAATGCAAGGAATGATGGGCGGAAATTTGATCAAAATCGGATGAGAAACAAGATATGCCTATTTGGACACCATGTAGAAATGAACGATCCCTTTCAAAATTGCCGCCAATAATTTTGTAATCACCATTCACGAACAACTCACCATTTAGATTTTGCAATTGAAAATTCTCTTACACCTCATTTACTTGTCAAAAACAATGTACTTCTGCTTGTTTCCACGAATTCATTCACGATCAAAGTTCAACATGTCATTAATGTGTTGTTGCTCTACCGTTTGCTCAGACTCGTTCACGATTCCTTTGCATTCATCTTCTTTCTTAATAATAATAATAACGGTTATTTATGTAGCGCTCTTCACGTGGGTATCATAGCGCTTTACACTATTATTATTAACCCGGTCAACGGAAACACACTGCAATAATTCCTGCACATTAAGTGGATATTCCCCACTCCCTAGGGAGTATTTCAGCCAGTCACCTGTAAGGCGCACGCAGTAATAAGGAAACACGTTCTCATCCTAGCAAAGCGCACATTATTTTCTGAGGTGGAACTCGGGTTTTACAGATCAGTTCGGAGGATACAATATAAAATATATTCGTAAAATATTAATGTTTACGTGAATAGACAAACCTGTATAAAGAAACAATTAAGGTCACCTGTCTACAATGGTAATTTTCCTTGTTTTCCTTTTAGGTTTTCACAATGTACATGTTTGACTTATATAATTCAGAGTCTGGAAAGTATACATACAGTCATGTCCTTTTCTTCTACATTATTGCAATTAACTCGGTACATCACACTTCAAAATTTACCTTCAAGACTGGTTCCAAAAATATTTGGCACAGCTGTAAAATGTGTGTTTTACGAACAAAAAATGGGCTCAAATTGTTTAAAGGGATCTAGTAACTTTGTTGACATGTGCAAAAAGTGATAAAGGGTTGATGCAATGTATATTGTTGTTATCTCATATGCACTGGCGTACTGGTAAGGGGGGGGGGGGGGCTTAGGGGGCGCTTTCCCCCCCCCCCAAAAAAAAAAAAAAAAAAAAAATTAAATCATGGCTTTTATCTAATTAGATAACAGTGATTGAAAAAAGGAGTATTTCTTTAGACAAGAAAATCAGATTTGACTTCATGTCAAGTCAAATTTCCTTCCGAAGTATGCACCAGATTGCATAATTTCAAGTAAAACATTGCAAAAGCACCTTTACCGTGCACCCACCTACCATCACACCCTCCAATCACCCTTCCCCCTCTTGGTTATTGTTTCGCTCCCTCGGGAATCGGTCTTGTATACGTCTGGAATATAATGTCTATGTTGTTTTGTCATAAAATAATGCTTTTGATGCACTGTTTGAACTGAATATGTCACTTTGCGAATATTATTTTGGGGGTGCATTTTTGTTTTTCTTCATGAATCAATCATAACCTCTTCTGGTTGGTAGAATCATGACGATGATGACGCACTAACGCACATTATAGTACATGTTGTCAAGTCAGAATTTCCTTTCTAGGTATGCACCAGATTGCACAGTTTCAAGTCCAAAAATGCAAAAGCTCTCTACCGTAGGATGGGGGACACCGCCCTCCCACACACTCCCCCGCTCAGTCGCTTCGCTCCCTCGCAATATCCGGTGGTGATGCGGATTTGGTTTAGCCCCTCCAAAAGATTTTACTCATTACGCCACTGCTCATATGTCCACAGGGTATTGTGTGAAAATTTCAAGTCAAATGGACATTGCATGGCCAAGTAATGAGTGAAAATACAAAGTGAATATTCACTAACTCACTGCACTCACTTTGTACACAGAAGAAAAACTCGCCCGGAGTTTTTCTTATCAGAATACTTCGATCGTACATATCTTTGTAACGAAAGGGAAATTTGAGAAACCAAAACCCACCCCGCCCCTTCGCACATCGCCTGATAGGAAAGACGGGAAAGCCAACCAAGAAAAAATCACAAAATTCTTATCGCAAATACGGAACAACAACCGCGATCGCGATCAATCAGCTGATCAATCAGCTGGTTCGAAGTCTGATCGAGGAGACACGGTCACGCTGACCGATCGCGATGTAAACAAAACACCAGACCGCGAAACCCAGACGCACAATAGCTGTGAAGATTCACCGAACGAGAGCGGGTCAAACAATGAAGACTCACAAAGCGACTACTCTGAGATTTCAGCAGAATCGCCAGAGTTACGCAATAGACAAAAGGCAGAAGCAGCCAAACGCAAACTGAAGCCAAAAAGCAAACGTGGAAAGAAGAAGTAAATATGAAAAGCATAACACTTCTGTACATACTGTATATATGTAAATAATGACAATTTCAGAACAACATTTTAATTTGATTAGTTTAAACGTCCGTGGACTTCGAAGCAAAGAGAAGCGAGACGAAATACTCCTTTGGTGTAAACACCAAAAATCAGATATTATTTTATTACAAGAAACGTACTGGACGGACGACATTTTAAAAATAATTAGAAATGAATGGAAAGGACAATGTTTTTTTGGTAATGGAACTAACCACTCCAGAGGCGTGGCAATTTTAATATCTAGTACTTTTCCTTTACAAATAACATCTGAAAGTGTTTTGCTTAATCCAGATGGAAGAGCAATTATGATGAATGTTATAGGGAATAATTGTAAATTATGTATTGTTAATATTTATGCACCAACAGAGAAAAAATTTAGAGAACAGTTTTTTAAAAAAATTGCTTGTTGGATTCAAAAAAATAGAAAGCAACACCACGAATTGGTAATAGGTGGAGATTATAATTCAATACTTTGTACTCATAATGATGTAAAAGAGAACAAAAATAATTATTATAAGACCCCTATAAATTTAAAATGTTTGATTAAAAAATTTGATTTATGTGATATATGGAGAAAAAGAAACCCACTAAAAAAACAGTTTACGTGGAGAAATTTATTTTTGAATGTTGCATCACGCCTTGATTATTGGTTAATAAGTAATAACTTAAATTCTAAGGTAGTAGCAACAGATATTCGTCCAGCAATACGATGCGACCATAATGCTATTTTTATAAAATTAATGTTAGGGAAAAAACAGCAAGGTCCCGGATATTGAAATTAAATAATAATGTTCTTAAGGATGATGATTATAAAGAGCAAATAAGAAACATTGTTGATAATATTAAAAAAAAGAATGTTAGTTTTTCTGAAAGATGGGAACTTATAAAAATAAGATCCCGCGAATTTACACAAAGATTTTGTGCTAAACAAAAAAAAAATGCTGATGTGTTAAGGAAAAAATTAGAACAAAAAATTAAAATACTTCAAAATATAGTAGACGTTGAAGATAGAATAGATGAAGACACTAAAGATGAATATATTCGAACGAAAAATAAATTGGAAGAAATGTATGTAAAAGATAGTAAAGGAGCATCAATTAGAGCACGAGTTAGGTGGATTGAAGAAGGTGAAAGAAACACTAAATATTTTATGGGTTTAGAAAAGAAAAATGGTGAGAAAAAGAATATTGTAAGGTTGAGAAAAGATAGAAAGTTTATTGAAAAACAAGATGAGATACAGAATGAGGTAGTGTCATTCTATGAAAGTTTGTACGCTAGTAAAAAAATAGAATTAACTGAGATTAATAAATATTTTGAACAATGTAGAGTTAATAAATTATCCGAAATAGATAAGAACAATTGTGAAGGTTTAATAACAATAGAAGAATGTCGTAAAGTAATATTTCAGATGAAAAAGAATAAGGCTCCAGGTGGAGATGGTTTAACAATAGAATTTTATCAAGTATTTTGGAACGATATTGAGTATATTTTTGTTAATGCACTGAATGAAAATTTTGATAAAAGTATGATGTCAGATACGCAAAAGTACGGAATTATTACATTGATTTATAAAAAAGGAGAAATAGAAAATTTGAATAATTGGAGACCGATAACATTGTTGAATTATGATTATAAGATAATGGCTGCTGTTATGGCGAGCAGACTGCAAAAAGTTATACCAAGTATTATACATGAGAATCAGGTTGGTTATATAAAAAATAGATTAAGTGGTTTTAATGTAAGACTAACACAAGATGTGTTTGAATTTGTGTATGAAAATGGGTTTGAAGGTGCATTTATGATGGTGGATTTTAAAAAAGCCTTCGATACTATTGAATTTCAGTTTATAGAAGAATGTTTGAGACATTTTAACTTAGGAGTAGATTTTTGTAATTGGGTAAAATTGATGTATAATGATGTAAAAAGTTCAGTATTGGTTAACGGGTGGAAAACTAGAAGTTTTCAGATAGGTAGAGGAATAAGACAAGGCTGTCCTCTATCTGCAATGTTGTTTATATTGGCCGTAGAAATAATGGCAGAAAAGATTAGACAGAATGAACAAATTAAAGGTATTTTGTATGGTGATAAAAATATAGAATTAAAAGTGCTGCAATATGCAGACGATACATCGTTATTTTTTCGGGAAAAATCATCTTTAAGATATATTATAAAAGAACTAGAATCATTTGGAAAGGCAGCCGGTCCCCTTATTAATAAAGATAAAACAATATTGAAATGGTTAGGCCCAATACAACAAAGATGGGATTTTCATGAATATGGACTACAATGGACTGAAGGTAGCGTAAAATATTTAGGAGTCCATATAAGTACTGATTTGGAACTGGTGGTAAAAAAGAATTGGGAAACAAAATTACAAAAGATTCAAAGAATTGTAGATAATTGGAAAAAAAGAAACCTTACACTTTTTGGTAGAGTACTTATTGTAAAAACATTGCTCATTAGTCAAGTTGTTCATTTGATAATGTATTGTTCGGTACCACAACATGTAAGAAAACGATTAGAACAAATTTTGTATAATTTTGTTTGGAATTCAAAAATAGACAAAGTTAAAAGAGAAACAATTATTAAAGACTATCATGAAGGTGGTATTAAGATGATCGATATTGAAAAGTTGATTATAAGTTTCAGATTAAAATGGCTTGGTAAAATATTAGATGGTTCAGATGGCTTTTGGAAAGAGATGTCAAATTATTATTTTCAATCTTTAGGTGGGCTAAAGTTAATTATGAATTGTTCTATTGATGTATTCATGGTAGACACATACTTTGTTAACAAATTGCCACCGTTTTATTTAGAAATACTGAAATCATGGGTCATTATGAATACACAAAATGAAAATAATAGTGTTGATTTAGATAAACAGATTATATGGTATAATAAATATGTAGTATTTGAAAAGAAACCTTTCTTTTTTAAGAACTGGTACTCAAGTGGAATAATTTATTTGAAAAATGTTTGTTTTGATAATAGATTTATTACAACATCAACATTAATAGAAAATGTTCGTAATAAGAAATCAAAAGTAATTGTAATGTTTGAATATTTTAAATTACAAAAAGCGATACCCAAAGTATGGATGAGTAATGTGAAAGAACCAATATGTTTAGAAATACCAACAGTTTTGATTGGAGGAAAAGAAAGACTTATTCAAAAAGTACCAAGTAAATTATTTTATATTTTTCTTTCGAAAAATGGAAACACAATTGAAGGCCCATCATATTGGGTAAAGAAATTAGATTGTTATGTTGATTGGAAATATGTTTATAAAAGAAATGTTGTGTGCATTAAGGAGAACAAATTAAGACAATTTAACTTTAAAGTAATTTATAATTTAATCGCAGTAAAAAGAAAATTATTTTTGTGGAAACTTAGCGATAGTGATACATGTGAAACTTGCCATTGTCGAGAAGATTTATGTCATGCTCTATTGGAATGTAAAATGAATGAAATATTTTTTAGAAACTTTACGCAAATGGTAAAATATGTTTATAATGTAAATGTAGAAATGAATGTATTCACATTACTGAAAATAAATGTAGAAGACAAAATCAATGATATTTTAACTATAGCTTTTTGGAGCATATATAAAATGATAGTTATCAGAAATCAATCAGGAAAAGATGAAAGAAGCAGAAAACTATGGTTTACATTCTTAAATGAAGTTCACGCTCGCATACAAATAAATGATTACTTGCATAAAGAAAACAAAAAAAAAATGTATTATTTACCATTTATGATAAAAACATATTTGTAATGTCTAAATTGATGTAAAAGAGAAAATTATTGAAACATGATTTGTTAAACTGTATGGAACTTGAAGTGAAATCAATAAATGCCTGGAAAGGTGAAAGAAAAAAAAAAAAAAAATAAGGAAACACGTTCTCATCCTAGCAAAGCGCACATTATTTTCTGAGGTGGAACTCGGGTTTTACAGATCAGTTCGGAGGATACAATATAAAATATATTCGTAAAATATTAATGTTTACGTGAATAGACAAACCTGTATAAAGAAACAATTAAGGTCACCTGTCTACAATGGTAATTTTCCTTGTTTTCCTTTTAGGTTTTCACAATGTACATGTTTGACTTATATAATTCAGAGTCTGGAAAGTATACATACAGTCATGTCCTTTTCTTCTACATTATTGCAATTAACTCGGTACATCACACTTCAAAATTTACCTTCAAGACTGGTTCCAAAAATATTTGGCACAGCTGTAAAATGTGTGTTTTACGAACAAAAAATGGGCTCAAATTGTTTAAAGGGATCTAGTAACTTTGTTGACATGTGCAAAAAGTGATAAAGGGTTGATGCAATGTATATTGTTGTTATCTCATATGCACTGGCGTACTGGTAAGGGGGGGGGCTTAGGGGGCGCTTTCCCCCCCCCCCCCCCCCAAAAAAAAAAAAAAAAAAAATTAAATCATGGCTTTTATCTAATTAGATAACAGTGATTGAAAAAAGGAGTATTTCTTTAGACAAGAAAATCAGATTTGACTTCATGTCAAGTCAAATTTCCTTCCGAAGTATGCACCAGATTGCATAATTTCAAGTAAAACATTGCAAAAGCACCTTTACCGTGCACCCACCTACCATCACACCCTCCAATCACCCTTCCCCCTCTTGGTTATTGTTTCGCTCCCTCGGGAATCGGTCTTGTATACGTCTGGAATATAATGTCTATGTTGTTTTGTCATAAAATAATGCTTTTGATGCACTGTTTGAACTGAATATGTCACTTTGCGAATATTATTTTGGGGGTGCATTTTTGTTTTTCTTCATGAATCAATCATAACCTCTTCTGGTTGGTAGAATCATGACGATGATGACGCACTAACGCACATTATAGTACATGTTGTCAAGTCAGAATTTCCTTTCTAGGTATGCACCAGATTGCACAGTTTCAAGTCCAAAAATGCAAAAGCTCTCTACCGTAGGAGGGGGGACACCGCCCTCCCACACACTCCCCCGCTCAGTCGCTTCGCTCCCTCGCAATATCCGGTGGTGATGCGGATTTGGTTTAGCCCCTCCAAAAGATTTTACTCATTACGCCACTGCTCATATGTCCACAGGGTATTGTGTGAAAATTTCAAGTCAAATGGACATTGCATGGCCAAGTAATGAGTGAAAATACAAAGTGAATATTCACTAACTCACTGCACTCACTTTGTACACAGAAGAAAAACTCGCCCGGAGTTTTTCTTATCAGAATACTTCGATCGTACATATCTTTGTAACGAAAGGGAAATTTGAGAAACCAAAACCTGTCCCATGATTTTATTGTCAATACGAATACAACAAGGTATGAGGGAACCGCTAGAATTCAAATTGGATTTTTAGGATTTGGACAATGTTACTAAGTCCCTTTAAAGGTTCCAAACTTACAAGTTTTCGAGTTTGTCGAGTCCAGCAAACAGGCCACTCATCAGATGGCTAAGATGGTTGGTGGATAAATTCCTGGTGAAAAGAAGATAAACGTTTTGATTAGTTCGTCCCGTAGCCATGGGGGGGGGGAGGTGCCGGTCTCGGGTCCACGTTTTATTGGTCTCGACCATCTAAACCGACGGTCTCGGACCCCCTCCCCCTTGAATACACAACTTAACCAGTGGTCTTGGCCTCGGCCTCGAAAATTGTTGGCGACGGACACCCCCCCCCCCCCCCCCCCCCCCTTGAAAAATCGGGTGCGGTTCGTTATTCCGAAGGTTCGTTATTCCGAAGGTCCGTTATTCCGAAGGTTCGTTATTCCGAAGGTTCGCTATTCCTAAAATGAAATCGGGTTCGTTAATCCGAAAATGAATTTGGGTTTGTTATAATGCTATAATTTCATATAAAGAGATAAAATAAACTTAAATCTTTGATTGGTCTGGCCAAGGGAGGGAAAGGGGGAGGGGTATGCTTAATGCAGGCTGTAAATTAAATAAACAAAACACAAACTATAGTATTATAACAAGCCCGATTTAATTTTCGGAATAACGAACCCGATTTTATTTTCGGATCAACGAACCTTCGGAATAACGAACCTTCGGAATAACGAACCTTCGGAATAACGAACCTTCGGAATAACGAACCTTCGGAATAACGAACCTTCGGAATAACGAACCCGATTTTATTTTCGGATCAACGAACCTTCGGAATAACGAACCTTCGGAATAACGAACCTTCGGAATAACGAACCTTCGGAATAACGAACCTTCGGAATAACTGAACCTTCGGAATAACGAACCTTCGGAATAACGGACTGTAACCGAAAAATCATGGCTACGGGCCTGGGTAGGCTATGCATGAAGCCACTAACACGGATTCATGGTCGTACAAATATATTATAGCACAGCTGCAATGAATGTATAATTTACTGCGCTTAAATCATGTACAGTTCAAACCCACACAATGATATTGCGTGCTTTCTCAACTCCCTGGGGATCTTTCTAGCCATGCTGCCACGGATGATAGTGCAAAGGCTATTTCAAATCTTACATAGGGCGACAAACCTGCAGATGCCATTTTATGTTCATTTCATTTCGGGCAAAATTGTGCCAATTCGGCCACATTCAAATCATTTACCGACAGTTTATTAATGGAAAGAAAAAAAAAAATCCCTTTTTTCTAAACATGCTAAATAGAATAAGATAATATACTTATACTTACAATATCTTTAGGTTCCCTAACCCATCGAAGGCACCGGCAGGAATACTTCGGATTTGGTTGTGTTGGAGTATCCTGTGTTATAATCATTAAAGGGGGGGGGGGGGGGTTAAGGTCATTAAAGACATATTAAGAGTTGTGTAGCATAATACAATTGGTACCATTTTAAAACCACCCCTGTATAATAGAAAACGGTCAATGAATGTTATTTCGCCCATTATAATATTAACTTACAAGGTATATTTTCGAAGTCCTCATCTAAAATATTGTTAGCAGTTGTGTTTACAATATGTGTTTGGTTTTTAATCACGGTTAGTCGTAAATAAATAAAAATGGACCAAAATCTCGATGACCGTTACGACCGCTTAATTAGTCTAGCAACTGCAGACCTTTTATTGTATTCCTTCTTGATGTTCGCACATGTATTTTGGTTAAACACTATTAAATTGATTCAATCAGATTCACGATGTAACACAGGCTGATTTAACTTTTTATTTGCTAAAAGATGATAGAACAGGAATGAAATGAGCCAGAGATTAAGAGGTTTTCTTTCTTGTAACATTAATGTAAATCCTTAATCGCCTTGAACTTCAACATTTCACCATCTTCATGTACATAGTATACTTGTGGTGCACATGTTATACTGAACTTGAAGATACCTTCAAAAGAAGGACACTATCTTGAAATTTTTTATGAATATACGATTCTCCTTGACCGGTTGACTAATAATTATTGACTTATAAGATATTGACTTATATCATATGACCTTAGTAAAATACGAGTCAATGATTAGCTTAACACAGTCACGTGATTGCCACAATATTTTTGTTATATTACACGGAAGAGTCGCGATATATCGATAAAGGAGAAATCTTTGTTTGGCCGCAGCGGCTGCAAGAGAGATTGTATTATGACGTCACATGACTTCCCAACATATCACTTCAAAAATCCACATTTTCTACTCGAGCTCAGAGAGGCTACAAGTGTAAAGATGTGTAACATTTGAATATTATAACAGATGTGTGGCATCATGGCAATCTTGACTTATAATTTTAAAAAATGTAAAAAAGAACAAACACCGAGAAAAAGCAAAGAGGGAAATGCAAGAAACTTACAAATATCGTAAGCTTTCCAGTCCTTCAAACACATCCTCGTGTAAAGCATACAGTTCATTATATATGAGATTTCTGCAAGAAAAGGAGAATAACGTTGTCAATAGGGTATTGCATTTATAGGCGTTTTGTACATCAAAAGTGCCGCGGCTCTCATAGGCTTAGGCGGTAATCGCGCTTTGAGTTGAAAGCTCGATTTACGGGCACCAGATAGCTGAAACTGAATGCTTTACAGTCTTTTTAAAACACAAGACATATTTTAGATAATTGACATATTTTAAATAGTTGATAATGAGCAAAGAAAAAGAGGCTTCGCCGGGAATCGAACCCGAGACCTCCGGATTGCCAAGACCGGTGCTCAACCACTGAGCCACAAAGACCCTTGAATGAGATCGTCCCCCGTTCTTTGTCTTTGTGGCTCAATGGGTGATTTCAAGTATGGTGTTTAAGGCCGGTGTTAGTGTTTATTACACACAAACACCAGTTTGATAAACACTAACACCAGCCCTAAACACCACACTTGAAATCACCCATTGGTTGAGCACCGGTCTGGCAATTCCCGGCGAGCTTGGCCTAATTTTTGTTTTGCTCATTTCCATTATTTGAAGAAAGAAAAAACCTGGGGTTAAATTCAGCAAGCAGGTAATACATGTATGCTGTACTGATAATGACGTGCTTATATCAAATGATAAACAACCCCTCCAGCATCACCATGATCACTATAGCATTGCCGTGTCTACTTCTGTGCCCCAATTTGCTGACACTTACGTTAAATAAAATGTAGTAATATCAATGTATAGACGTCTTTATTTATTTATAATGTCGAACGTTGTTCTATTAGTTGTTGTAGATTATTATTTATATTTGTACTTACATGTACTAATTTCAGGGATCCACAAACTATAGACTATGCTATCTAGTGGATCCCTAGATTTTTACAATCGATTAATTATGTGGTAAATGAATAATTGTCCTTTTGTATTTATATTTTATTGATTATACGATGCCACATTCACATGTGTTGTTAATGTATTTTGACTGAAACAGAGCAAAGAAAATTGGATTCCACCGGGATTCCAGCGGTTCGATTCCCGCTGAAATCCCATTTTCTTTGCTCTTTTGTATAGTCATATTATATTTCTGGTCAGTTTCTCTATATGTTTGAATTAGTTAATGAATTTCTGTGAAAAATGCAAAAATAAAACGTGTTATAATATTGAGGTACTTACAAGTAGGTGAGCTTCCTTAGTCCATAGAACACTCCAGGTTCTATGAAAGTCAGGCTGTTATGCTCAAGCTCCCTGTTTAAAAGTAAGAAGGGGTTCAATGATCAATACATTTTTACATTAAATCTATATTATGTCATTATAATTCGAATTGTTTATATATTTATATAATACACCATAAGACAGTTTGTAAATATACGTTGGTACAAACCAAGATAACTATACGTACTAGTCGTATATGCAATGGTTGCATAGTATACTAAGGCGCAAATGAATTAATTTTGTTTAAACGGATACGACGATTTTAGAGTATATTATTATTGTTATTATTTCTTTCGTGGTATTTTCCGAGACAGTATAATCATCAGTGTTGTAGCCAGCATTATACAATGCAATGTATAGTTATGTCTTTACACTTACACTGACTGCAGGGAGTTGGTTCTTTACACTTACACTGACTGCAGGGATGTGGTCCTTTACACTTACACTGACTGCAGGGATTTGGTCCTTTACACTTACACTGACTGCAGGGATTTGGTTCTTTACACTTACACTGACTGCAGGGAGTTGGTTCTTTACACTTACACTGACTGCAGGGAGTTGGTTCTTTACACTTACACTGACTGCAGGGATTTGGTTCTTTACACTTACACTGACTGCAGGGATTTGGTTCTTTACACTTACACTGACTGCAGGGATTTTGTTCTTTACACTTACACTGACTGCAGGGAGTTGGTTCTTTACACTTACACTGACTGCAGGGAGTTGGTTCTTTACACTTACACTGACTGCAGGGAGTTGGTTCTTTACACTTACACTGACTGCATGGATTTGTCTCTTTACACTTACACTGACTGCAGGGATTTGGATCTTTACACTTACACTGACTGCAGGGAGTTGGTTCTTTACACTTACACTGACTGCAGGGAATTGGTTCTTTACACTTACACTGACTGCAGGGATTCGGTTCTTTACACTTACACTGACTGCAGGGATTCGGTTCTGTACACTTACACTGACTGCAGGGATTTGGTTCTTTACACTTACCCTGACTGCAGGGAATTGGTTCTTTACACTTACACTGACTGCAGGGATTCGGTTCTTTACACTTACACTGACTGCAGGGATTCGGTTCTTTACACTTACACTGACTGCAGGGATTTGGCTCTTTACACTTACACTGACTGCAGGGATTTGGTTCTTTACACTCAATACACTGACTGCAGGGAGTTGGTTCTTTACACTTACACTGACTGCAGGTAATTGGTTCTTTACACTTACCCTGACTGCAGGGAATTGGTTCTTTACACTTACACTGACTGCAGGGATTCGGTTCTTTACACTTACACTGACTGCAGGGATTCGGTTCTTTACACTTACACTGACTGCAGGGATTTGGCTCTTTACACTTACACTGACTGCAGGGATTTGGTTCTTTACACTCAATACACTGACTGCAGGGAGTTGGTTCTTTACACTTACACTGACTGCAGGTAATTGGTTCTTTACACTTACACTGACTGCAGGGATTCGGTTCTTTACACTTACACTGACTGCAGGGATGTGGTTTTTACACTTACACTGACTGCAGGGATTTGGTTGCCGCAAATGTACCCGGTTCGATATATGAAATGTCAGCTCTAATAATATTCCTGCATGAGAAGGATAAAATCAAACATTAGTTTGTATGTCATGAACACGCAAAATGATACGTCATAATGTCCGTAAAGATCTTATCAAAATGTCGATATTTTATGTTATAACCCGAACTGGTGAATTTCTTTTTAAAAAAATAATATTCATAATTCAATGATGCATAAATTGTAGAAAAAAAATACTTAAAAGACACATGCATTTGGCATGAACGAGGGTGTGTGATGCATGAGTGCACTTTAAAGTTACACCTGTTGCAATGCTCCACAGGGAGTGGATATAGTGTTCAATTAAGTGCGGATGCACAGGCTATCCGATGGCTGAAGTAAACATACTATTGAATGCAAATCCCTCTGGGAGAACAGAGCAAAATCACTGAAGAGGCTAACCGGGGAAAAAACACGGAAATACAATAAAAGTCATGTTAACTTTTAAGTTAGTCATTACCTCACAAAGTATATTTCTTGAAGCGCCCTCTAAACCAAAACTGTACTACACTTTAAATTGATTTGGCGCCCTCTTATACTGGGATAAGTCAACAAGGACAGAAGAAGAAGAAGAAGAAGACAACAATCTTGATTAACTCATGAAATACTTACATGTATGTCAGACTTTCTAATCCGATGAAGGTACCATTGTTGATACGCGGCAATGTGTTTCCACCTAATATTCTGCATTAATTAATGACATTAAGGTGATATAAAGAAAATGCAATCATAACGTGATTATTTGGTCAAAATCGGTTCAGAAATAGCTGAAGTGTCAATAAATATATCAGTTCGGAATAAATCTGAGGCCCCAGATTTATTCGATAATTTTGCAAATATTTATAAAATGCTTACCCTTGAAAAAAAAAAATTAAAAGATTAAAAGATGTTTTAAATAGACGTTGATGACCTATTTATTTGATAATTATTTAAACAGACCATCACATGCACCATTTTGTATTAAAATGGTTGAAGCCAATGAGTTTTTAGAAAGCGTTCTCTTGAGTTTGAATGGCTTTTTGTTTAATGATAAAAGGCTTTTACTTAAGACTTTTGTAATTATGTATACGTTTCAAGAATTGTAGAGATTTTAACTATATATTAATTTGTAAAGTTTGCAATGTTATGGCTCAGGTTTTGGTTAAAAAAATGTATTTTGACTAAAACTGTACTATCCCTTTAAAAGTTGGATCACAATGGAATCTCACTGGCGAATTGAGAGATCTGGACGTATAAAAATCAACAAAAGTCACTTAAAAACAAAACAATAAGTTATTCTGAAAATTAATCTGACTCAATCCCAATTTTGCAATCATGAGTTCTAAAAAAAATAGAAATGATGATGATGATAAACAGCATTAGTATGGCGCCAGTTATTTGTTTCAAAAGTTCAAAGACATTAACTTCAAACAGTAACCACATGTGATCCCCAAACCTCACTTGTTTCGTAAAACAAGAACAAACACAAAATGTGCTCTCCATTTTCTGTCTACCCTGGTATTAACGGCAAGTGGCGAATGGGGTCAAAAGCCTGATCGAAAAACATAATTAATGTATATAGTTGAGACGGTACAATTAGTGGTAGAAGGCACCATGTACGTACATGTGTGAAAGGGCTCTATAGATATTTATAATTGAATGAAATTAATGACTTACAAAGTCGACAATTGTGGCAGACCGATGAAGGCTCCTGCTTCTAGCTCATTAACACCATCACCCCATAGTGACCTTTCACAAAACATAAAGAAGTAAACTTGGAAACACTTATATGTTTAGGTGTGTAATGTAATGTATTGGATAATAAACATGCATTATTTACCCCCTTACATAGGTTTCCCGGCCAATTTCATACTTTTCTCACCAAAATTCATACAAGCGTCATTCAAAGTCACACATTTTCTTGATCACGGGCGAATTCGGTCATTCAAATGTATTAATTATGCATCCAAATTCGTTAAGGAGCACCCCATTTTCAAATTAGAGTGCCCAATTTATATAGCTTCTGACTATTTAGGCAGTGAACATGATGAAGCGGGTTTCATGGGAACGTCCCTATGCTAATCCAAGAGTCTTTGTGACTCGATGGTTGAGCGCCGGTCTAGCGATCCGGAGGTCACGGGTTCGATTCCCCGCGAAGTCTATTGTGTCTTCGTTCATTTTTCAATCACACTTACAATAATTTCACGTTAGCTTGGTTGAAGAGAATGACTTCTTGAGGAACGCCCAATCCGACGCGGACATCTTCATTTCCTTTAAACATGTCTAGAATCAGTTTCGCGTCGTCGGCGACATCGACCCCGACCAAGTACTGGAAGGCCAGGAACAGATTAGCAAGCCTCCAATATATCTGGCTGTTCGTCAACTCCGACTCTCCACGCTCATGAAAATCCCTGCAAGAAATAGTATCGAGAGATATGTGATGAAATAATCATTAAAATTGCATTTCAATCGATGTACGCGGGAAGGATTGCATTCGCCATTAACTACCTTAATGCCGTAAGGAGGTTTATACCACACGAAATGTATCATCAAGGAGTTGTAATGCATCCACAATAATTCAAATTCATTAGTTAACGTTCGATGCCACTACTACATGTAAAGCTTTATTGTGTAGCCTTAAATTACCGTGCACGTTGTATATACAGGCACGTAGCCAGAATTGTTCTAAGGGGGTGCTTATTTTACAAAAACGGGACCGAGACCAACATTTTACCGGCCGAGACCGCCTGACAAATTTGTTCGAGACCGAGGGAATTGGTTGAAAGTCCTCTCAGTGGTGGGGCGGGGGGGGGGGGGGGGGGGGGGTGTTCCGTCACCAAAATGACCGCCGGTCAAAATTGTTCCTGACCGAGTGGATTGGTTGATAGTCCTCTCAGTGGGGGGGGGGGGGGGGGGGGGGGGGGGGGGCGGGGTGGGATGTCTGTCGCCAAATTGTACCCCGCCCGAGACAGGCTGCCAACATTTTTCGAGACCGAGGCAGTTGGTTGAAAGTCCTCTCAGTAGGGGTGGGTGTCTTCGCAGCCAAGACCATTTGTTATGATGGTCGACACCACTAAAAAGTGGACTCGAGGCTGTCAAAAAGTGGACCTTTCTGAATTTGGGGGGGGGGGGTGCGTACGCACCAAACGCACCCCACTGGCCACGGGCCTTATATAAACAATAATGTCCCTTTATTACAAATATGTTGTCCGTAATTAACAGAACAAAATAATGTCTAAAAAAGAGTCCGTTGGGGCCACACTCCATTCCGGATCAAAAAATGACTCGGAATGGGGTCAGATGTGACCCCATTCCGGGTCTTCGTGACCATATTCCGAGTCATTTTTTGACCCTGAACGGAGTGTGGCCCCAACGGACTCTTTTCGGGTCAATTCTGACCCGGGTGTTTTTGATAACTACCACTTTTCGCACACTTGAACTCCACTATTTCCCCCTTCTCACATCACAAAAAAGTGAGATAAATACTTGGAATGAGCTGTCATATTGGTCGGGGTAGTGTCGTGACGACATAGCGTACGCTGGATCGTTCGGCGGGCCGATTCAGTGTCCCGTTGATTGGTTGAGTGCCCGTGTGCACCGGCCAATCGGAGTGTTCCGTTGTTGACCTATCATGAACGCAATCGCTCATGCGAGATTGTGATGTTGGGAGCCACGGTAGAGCATAAAAGCCGAGTGTCTACATTCGATATTATCATTTGACAAAGTATTGCAGTAGCATACGAAACGTCATGATCGTTTAGATTCCTAGTTTGACCATACATTGCGAGACAAACGAATATCATTAGCGATATTATTTCCGATACTATATCCGCAATGGATTATATATTTACTATTATTGATTGAGCATACGGGCGCCGTGCCCTGAAATTGATACGTAGATATGAGCGTTGTAGCGAGAAGGTGGCTAGGTTTTACCGTGGGTTTGGCATCAACCGTTGGGGGCCGGTTGGTCGGGGTAGTGTCGTGACGACATAGCGTACGCTGGATCGTTCGGCGGGCCGATTCAGTGTCCCGTTGATTGGTTGAGTGCCCGTGTGCACCGGCCAATCGGAGTGTTCCGTTGTTGACCTATCATGAACGCAATCGCTCATGCGAGATTGTGATGTTGGGAGCCACGGTAGAGCATAAAAGCCGAGTGTCTACATTCGATATTATCATTTGACAAAGTATTGCAGTAGCATACGAAACGTCATGATCGTTTAGATTCCTAGTTTGACCATACATTGCGAGACAAACGAATATCATTAGCGATATGATTTCCGATACTATATCCGCAATGGATTATATATTTACTATTAGCTGTCATAATTATCATCATAATCTATTTGGCATGCACTTCTGTAATAGCCCAGAGGCCATTCGTGCACTGCAAGTTGTGGTGCGTTTGCTATGTACAAGGGCAAAACCGAAGAATAAAACAATTATCAAAATAAGGTAAGGGGATAAACTAAATGTATTTGTTCCTTATTATTTGTTTCCTTCTCAACAATTATATTAGTAATTAGGATCGTACACGAGAATAATGTTAACATCAGTGTATCATTATAATAAATCAGCGATATATCTGTCATAGAGGCCAAGATAAAGAGCATTGACAAAATGGTAATTTCATTTTCCTGAGTGTTTGTGCATAAGGTCGATCTAACATTTCATATGGGTGTCATATTCCTCCCCATAATCTAATTGAGAAGATGCTTTAAATGGTGCTGATACTCCTTGTGAAACAATTCTAGGATTAAAAAAAATAATATAGTACCCGTTTCACGTCCAGTTTCACGTCCAGTATTGTACTTACATGCATCTAACTGTTGAGTTGCGGTCAGTTCGGATCGGTGTTGGTGTGCATACCAGACCTAAACCAAGTGATACAAAAATAGGAAGAATAATTTAGCAAAGTAATAGTTGGGAATGAATATACCTGTATACATTATACTTGTGGATATATCATCGCTTTGCTAATCAGCTTGATGATCGCCATTTTTTTTTCACATGAGGTCAGTGGCGTTAGTGGCGAGGTCAATGCCCCCTCCCAATAATACAACAACAAAAAACAATAGAAAACATAGGGGACATTTTTGTTAAAAACAAATAAATACATAAGGTGTGCCCCCCCCCCCCCCCCCCCCAATCAGTCCGACCACGCTACGCCACTGCATGAGGTAAAATCACTTATAAAACTTCATTATCTCATAATGTTGATATTAACTCTTAGGCACTGCCCAGTACATGTGTAACCATGATAACAATTTATTTGAAACTTACCATTATACCAGCCAATTGAAATGCAGATCTGGACAACTGGGATACAAATCGTCTCTAAAAGAGGATACACAACAAAATAAGTTTAAATATCGAATAAGGCATACATTTACATAATATTATGATATTTCGTAGCGGATATCAGATCGTACACCACAAGTGTCAAGTACACCACAAGTGATTGCACACAATATTATATGCGTTGTATACAGGCTGAAAAGAATGCATCACCATTTAAAATGATCAGCTAACTTCATGAGATTTTTTTCTTCCAAAAATAATATTTGACGCTTCAATCATACTGATATAATTTCCATAAATCATGCTGCATGATGTCAGATTGTATCACCTGCTGCCCATTGAATGGGCCCCGGTGGGCATTCTTACATTTATATAATATGGAAATATTTGGAATATCACAACCCGATTATGTGTTTTTTTACCATGAGCTAAACAGAAATGTATAAGGTGTTATAAAGTGGTTTTGATTGAGTTTTACTAGAACTTTATTACATAACCATTTACAGAATGTAGTGTATTATAATATAATGGCATACATTTTAAACAAGTTATATATATTCAAATCCAAATCATAGTTTGACAAATGAAATACGATGAAGTGTTTCACAAAAGTAAAGAAGATGCATACCTAATTAGTGCAGACAATGTAATCAAACAACATCAATTCAACACAACATGACATGTCATGCATTATTAGATCTGAGTATCGGCTACATGGTAATGTAGAGCGGTTGCACCATGTCAGAAGGGAGGATTGGAGAGTCCTGACGACGGACAGGACCCTTTCTTGCAACAAGCCCCTGTTCGAAATGTCAAGCCCCTCGTAAAGAGTCCAGTTTGGACCGTGGCGAATTTTGTTTTTATCCCTGTCCCGCATTTGCCCGCTAGATGGCGACAAACCCCACTAATCTGTCTTACAAATTGAAGTACATCATCGATATACACCACAAGTACATGGATAACACTAAGTATAGTGGTATGCTTCGATGGTCTTTACCCAATAGTGTTGTACTTCAATGACCTTCCGCTTGGTGGATATGTATATCGATGTGTAAGACAAATTAGTGGGGTTTGTCGCCGTCTAGCGGGCAAAAGTGGGACAAGGATAAACAAAAACAAAATCGCCACAGTCCAAACTGGAGTACTCCTATACCACCCATTCTCTCCTTACAATAACCATACAGGCGCTGTATTTCGTAGTATAACTACAAGCTCAAGAAAGTACTTTCTAGGACTACCAGTCCTTGTTAGGACTATCCAAGAAATAATCCCAACCGTCCTTCTCAGGAATCCCCCCCCCCCTTCTTACACGGTGAAACTGCAGACCGACTACATAAATTAGTTGTTATTGTTTAAACAAATTTACCTGAATTTCTTGTGTAGCAGTGCCCAACGATACATGTCTCATTTTTTGATGCGGGCATATCTGTGCATGGCAAAACAAAGGAAATTATATTGTTAAAATCCATCACCCAAATTTTAAGCGACACGTTTCAATTTAGGCCAACATTGGAACGGATAGTGCACCGCAATGAATCCCAAGCAAAATGTTGCTTTCATAGACTTGAATAGATTAGGTGGAAAAATCTCTGAAAGTTCAAGCATAATCGGGCCATAAACGAGAAAACTGTGGCTCTTTGAAGATGCCCATTTATTCCTATAGGGGAATTCAAATTGGCAACGCACTCTGATAAGTGTGTGGACTATACTCTCCATATGTTGTGTACAGAAATTTCCCCATTTTTACAGTTTTCTTCATAGTCACACTTTTCCATGCCCCAAACTTACGATATGTTGTAAATAAATGTATTCTACAAAAATATGTTGAACTCAAACGAAGGGTAAACATATTTTAAGAAAATTGAACAAAATTGAAATTTTGTGTACAAAATATGTGGGGAGTAGTCCACAACTTTACAACTTAGTGCGTTGCCAATTTGAGTCACTCCTAGAAATAAATGGATATTTTCAAAAAGCCATGGTTTGCGTATTTCCTGACCGATTGTGCTCAAATTATGAGGGTCTATTCATCCTACTTAGTGTCTTATAATGCATTCAAACAAATATGTCCGGATTTCATTGTCCTTTAAACCCACCGTGCTATATATACCGAATGTTTTGTTTTGAAAATTACGTGCTTTGGCAATCTTTACAACTGTGCGGTTTTATTCTACCTCGCACGGGGCTCGCAATCTTGAGTATCTTTGAAGCGCCCTTAAAACCAAATCTTCAAATCGCGCATGTAATACAAAACAAAAATTTAACATCCGTAATAATTTTAATCTATGGTATGGATTCTGAGGCAGTTCTAACATTCACAAGTAGTGAATACATTGATCATGAAAATGTGAACATTTCAAGCTCGACATTTCTCCTTTAAATCTATTCCCGGGGGCTGCAGTTATTATGTTGCCCAAATACAATCCTATTCCGCTTTTTTGATGTGACAAGCAAAAACAAAACAAAACCACTTAGCTGCCCCAGCAGGTTTCAGTTTCAGTTTATTTCTCCATAATATATGCAACTAAAAACAACAAAAACAAAGCATACTCATTAAAAAAGAAATTACAAGAAACGCATACGAACGGAAACGAATGGAGACGAACGGATTTGACATTTTTCTCACCGTCGGGCGTCCGTTTACGCCTATCTGGTGATATGTGACAATGGCCCCGTTCCAGAAAGAGATACATTCGATTGTAAGTTGTTAGTCAGACAATTTTCGCGTTTCAGCGAATCAGAATTACGCATTTAGAACGCATGATCTGACTAACAATTTATTGTAATGAACCTACAATCGTTAATTCGATTGTTATGCCCGGCGCAGACAGAGCCGACTCGACCCGATCCGACTGGTTTTCAGCCTGATTAACTCAGTACTGAAGTCAATCGAGGCCGATTCAACATGTTGGATCGGCTCCGACTGAACGAAACTTACTCTAGCCTGACTGAAAACCAGTCGGATCGGGTCGAGTCGGCTCTGTCTGCGCCGGGCTTAACGGGGCCATATAGGCTTGATATTATACTTGCCGTTGGTATCGTCCAAGTTGCAACGGTTGCAGCTCTTCTGACAATTCGTTAATACGAGACCGGGAAGAGATCCGCAGCCTGCACCACTCACCCATAGCTTGCACTTAACAGGATCCTTGTCCCTACAATCTGGTCAAAATTAGGGGGAAATAATTTTGTTAGCCGTTTATTTATTGTGATTAAAAGAAGGCAAAGAAAATGGGATTCCAACGGGATTCGAACCCGAGACCTCCGGATTGCTAGACCGGTGCTCTTACCGACTGAGCTATAGAAAATCCTCGTATGGTGCTCGTCCCTGAAACCCCTTCTCATTGCCAGAGTGGTCAGAAGCTATTATAAACCTGACATAAACCCGAAAACACTAGGGTCTCATTGCAGATAGAGATACAATCGATTGTAAGTTACAATTTATTTTAAGTCAGATCATGAAATAAATGCGCGAATCTGATTGAAAGAATTGAATCTGTTAGAAAGCGCAATTTTTCTGATTTACAAATAATATTGTATACTGTATACATCATATACGATGTTTTGTGTATGTCTTTATAACTGACAACTCATAATCATGACCGTTCATAATTAATACAGACACAGCTCATTAACACTTGAATACGAAATATGAACTCCAACGACACTATGTCACTGGAAATTCTGCCTTCTGGATTCATATTCTTAAAAATGAATCCATCATTTTAAGTCCCTGCTTCATCAACATGAAATAACTTTTGAAATATTATTTCACATGAGAGGTGATAACAGCATATCTTTTGTTGTGAGTGACGTTTCCCAGTACTGTTATTTGGGCTTTGGCTTTTAAAAGGACAGTCCCTCTTTTACAAAACGTCTGAACAGTTTCCAGTTGACGGATGGGGATGAATGAAACACACAAAAAAAACATCAGATCGAACAGCCCTATAATTTGGATTCTACGAATGAAAAACGAATGCGTCCCTCCATCGGACTATATATCGGTCAATAAAAGAGTTTAACTGATTTAGCATAATATTACATCTACATTATATTGTATTTATTTTTGTAAAGGTATTGTGAAGCCGAAATTTGTAAATGAATGTCACAGAAAAAAATCTCAAAAATGAAGAATATGTAAATACATGTAGTCAGCTTAAAGGGATAGTTGAGTTCTGGTAAGGAGAGTACAGTTTTAGTGAAACTGAATTTTAGTAACCAAAACCTGCATCATTAGGCTTGGTACGAACAGTCACGTTCACGTCACGTTCACGTCACGTTCAGGTTCTGTACCTTTTGTGAAACAGGTCACCCAAATCTACGAACAGTCACGTTCACGTCACGTTCAGGTTCTGTACCTTTTGTGAAACAGGTCACCCAAATCTACGAAGTGTAGGGTAACGTGACCCAACAATTTGTTGACCTGCTATATGCAATCTACGAAAGCTCACGTAAATTGCCACTGGCGTTAAAAAAAATAACGTAAATTGTCATTGAGAAGAGACTAATGGCAATATAGATTATGTGAAATGAATGAAACAAAATGTACCATTCATAGGCGTACCCATGGGGGCGGGTGGGGGGGGGGGGGGGGGGGGGGGGGGGTGTCCCCAAAAATACTGTTTTGGTTGTTTTTAATTGACTCCAAATATCTACAGCTAACCCCGCCCCCCCCCCCCCCCCGCTCAAAGAAATTTGGCTGACGAAATAACCCCTCTCCTTCCCCTTTGAAAAAAAAAACATGTGTGCGGCCACTGCTACCATTACTCAGTGTACTAATGATGCAGCTAATGCTAGTGAAACTATACAATGAAATGTACAAATATATAATGTACAATAAAAATATAAAATTATATAATAAAGTATTGTGTATGGTGTTAGGAAAAGCGGCATATACACTTATCAAAGGATGATAATGACACAGCTAGACAAATGCATGCACACCCAGACACAATGGTAAAGGGGACCCATGTCTAAGGATCTTTCTTGAAAAAGTCACCCTTCCCAGCGCACATACCCGTATACCCAACATACGTGAGTACCCCCCCCACACCCCCCCCCCCCCCCCCCCCCCCCCGGGGGTTATACCCTCCCATACACGCAAATTATACGTACACAAAAAACAAACATGTAATAAAAACAACAACAAATGAAAGTCCCCCCTTTATAAAAATAGCGAAATAATTTTAACGAATAGGTTTTGAGCAAAATAACTTGTTTCTACACGTATTGATTACTAGTGTGTGATAATAAAATTCAGTGGTGTAGCGTGGTCGGACTGATTTGGGGGCAACAAAATCACTAGCGAACCCACGATTTTGTCAAGTTTTTTTTTTTAAAACCTAGATCGACCAGGACCAAGTAGTTGGCGGGGGGGGGGGGGGGGGGGAGGTAGGCTTAGTCGTAACATTTTTTCGAAGCCTAGACCAGGACCGGTTCCAAGGGTTAGTGGGGGGGGGGGGGGTAGTCGTAAATTTTTGTCAGTACCCTTTTTTAGGCCTAGACCAGGACCAGTCCCAATTTTTGTAGCCAGGACCAGGACCGTGGAAGATATCTAGTCCAGGACCAAGCAAAAAGTCTAGACCAGGTCCAGTCGCCCAAAATTATTGGGGGGCACACCTAAATGTGCCCTTATGTTTTCTATTGTTTTTTTCAGAATATATGCCCCCCCCCCCCGTAGCTACGCCACTGATAAAATTGATTTTTCAAGTCATGCATGAGAGTGAAAAGGCAAAGTTGTCACTTTTCACAACTCACAAGAGTCAAAATGTGGCAATTTAAGTTCACATATTGTTGGAAATGAAAAAACATATAATTGTTACAAGGATTGTGGTTAGTTTCTGAGTTTTGTCTCGTTGTATGTTGTTTTGATCCGGCGCCTAGCCTGCAAGTTACTCGATCGCCGCGTCGTCAAACTGTGCCTCGGCCCCGCCTCGGCCTCGCTCTCGAATCTCGTCGATATCGTCGCGACGCATCAGGGCCTGTATTCCATAAACACATACAGCAAGAAATCTTAGAATTTTTGCTTATTATAAGCAAAAATGCTTAGATCTAAGCATTTTTGCTTAAATTCACTCGTAAGCAAATTTGCTTACATTTTAGACGCACTTTCGGTTAGCAAATTTGCTAAGTTTTTTTGCTTATTATAAGCAAATTTGCTAAGCAACAAGCATTGGTATTCCATAAACATTTCAGCGTAAGATTTGTTTCTTAAATTTAAGACACCTCATAGGTGGCTTAAATATAAGAAAAAAATCTTATAGTCTGTAATCTTGAACTTGAAGTTTGGGCATGTATTGTAGTGTAAGCTCGAGGATTGGCTGTGTTGCATATGTACATAAAGATATTCTGATAATGCAGTAATAATGAAATAATTTGCACACCGTCTGATTTGAAGATGAGCCTAATTAATAATTGTTGAAGTATGCATACACAGGGCCAAAGGGACGCTCAAAACAAATTGGTAACTTGTCACCCTTGAAGTAATTGTGTTGTTAACTAAACCCGGTAATAACAGCTGGCCACCTCACCGGCAAGCACCACGGGCCGCGGCCGGAGCCCCTGGCGCCTGGCGGTCGGGGTGGCTAGCTAGGCCTAAGCGGACACAGTCCGTAGTTGGCTGTAGCGAGTAACCAGTTTCCGATCCCCGTTTGGACCACGAATGTTTAGACAAACATAATATAAGCACAGTTTCTAATTTGATTATCCATTTCTATTTAACGTTATCTGTTAGAAAGATTTATTTTCTACCTCTAACAACTGTCTGATACTTTGTCCGCGGTCCCCATTCACTTACATACAATTTTGTGTGCGCTGCGACAAATCCTTAAACACGCAATCCCCATAGGAATTCCATCGCACAAAAGAGAAAAGTTGTGTCGTCGAGAATATTCTGGATGACGTCATTTCTAGTCTTAGTAACAAGCGCTTTCACTTTTACAAATAATGATTAAACAGTCACGTCACGTTTTGGTAGACGTGACGATTCGAGTTTTACCGGCATGGAAAACGACAAATTGTTGGGTCACTTTACCGTGACTGTTCGTAGATTTGGGTGACCTGTTTCACAAAAGGTACAGAACCGTGAACGTGACGTGAACGTGACGTGAACGTGACTGTTCGTACCAAGCCGCATCATTACATTACAAACTAATAGTTATAACTAGAAAGGAACACAAAATTACAAATGACGTAGTAAAGATCATGTTATCATTCAAAAAGAGCCGTTAAAACGTAAGAGGGCGCTCTCTAAACACTCATCGGTTTCAACCATTTTGAATAAAATATTGTGCATGTGATGCTTTGTTGAAATAGTGATTAGATAGAGAAATAACCAACAACTATTTAAATACCTATTTTGTAACTTTTTGAAAAGAGGAAGCATTTTTAAAAAATTTTAACGGCTGGTTCAAAATTCTCTTATAAACCCGGGGCCCCGGGTTTATTACAAATTGTTATATTTATGGATATTTCAGCCGTTTCTGAACCGATTTTGAACAAACAAAGATGACTTTATTGTTTAAATATTATGCTCTTTCAAATTTTACACTCAGTTTTTCATTACCTCACAAATCAATTAAGTAGTCTAGCGCCCTCTCTACCAAAACTCAACTTTCCCTTTAAGCGAGGTTTGGTTATTTTGCCTAGTGTGCGGTCAGGCTATTCTTACTGGTGCGCGGGTCACGTAGCTAGCGCGGGTCATGGAGGGGTCACGCATAGCGTTGTGGTACTTCGTGGAATTTGTGTGCGAACTTCTTCACTGGGTGAATATAGTACATATAATGCACAATAAACCGTCGTCCGACAGTTTATTAGTTTACGGTCTATAACTCCAAGAACAAAAAAAATGCAAGCCCTAATTTGTTCAGCCATGCTATCAAATGACATTTTCTTTCATATAAGACAATAACCTCGCAACTTTTGAAATTTGGCTTGCAAAAGAGGGAATGTCCCTTTAAACGGCGACGCATTGTCATGTAGGGAGCACTGGCGTAAAGCACAGTTCGGAAGCACAATGCATTGGGGGGTCGAGCAATTGTTCACAAACCGTTTGTGAACAATTGCTCGACCCCCCAATGCATTGTGTTTTCCGGACAGATTTACGCCAGTGGTAGGGAGAATACTTTTGTACTTACCTAGACACCTAACTCCGGCATCCTCCGCATGGGTGCAGTTATGCCCCTCTGGGCCCGTACTGGGACACTCCAGGAGGCTCGACTCATTGCCAGCACATCGGAGGTCGCTCATCAAGATAACGCCCGAACCCTGCCCGAATTCCGCCGATATTGTCTCGCTGATCGCTCCGTCAAAACCCAACATTCTGCAGGCCACATGACCGTCTGTTCTGTCCCAGCCACGGTCACAGACGGTTGCCCACTCTCCGTTGTGAAGCAGCTCGACCCTCCCTTCTTCCAGCGTCAGACCCCCAACCAGACGAATAGCAATGTCTATAGGAAATATTATGCAAAGAATAATGATTGAAGGGGTGGGTCGAGATTCGAAAAAGAAACACGAGCATTGTATAATACCAAGTGATGCCATTGTTCAATTTTAATATATTGGATTATTAGTATGCCTCATAAGTCGTACCCACCCGGTGTCACAATCGACTGCCCATGAATACATGAATCTCTGTGAACACTTTTTAAAATAACTAATTTGGGGGACCAGAAATCATTTAAAATGCGCTTTAAAAGAAATAGTTTGTAGAATTATTATTCACAAAGTAATATTTCAAATTTGGCTCGAAGTTGTATGAGGTAAATTCGTCTAAAAGAAAAATGTAATTTTACCTCATATTACCCATGGTCATGATCGTACTAATAATAACAATAAACATAATCATAATAAAATCATAACTAAAATACATAAACTAATATTAATATAAACGGATGTCTAGGGCCCCTGGTATGTATATGGGACACAAAATCCCAATAAGCACTTCTAAGTTCATGAAATGGTTAATGGTAGCTTTGTTTCATCATCATCAACTTCAGGCGGCGCTGTAAAGCGCTGCTGTGGTCTTCACGAGAGCACACCATGCAACTCTTTCACCTGCCATTTGTGTTGCACCTTTCATTACTTGTCCAGACACTTTCTTGATATCATCAGTCCAAGATATTGGTGGACGACCTCTACCCCGTTTTCCTTCGACTGCTCCTTGCAGTATTTGCTTCTCAACACCTTCAGATCTCCTAACAATGTGCCCAAAATAGTTTAGTTTTCTTTCCATGATTCCCCTTCTGATGGTCAAGTCTGTTCCAATCTTGCCCAGAACCCAAACATTTGTCTTTTTATCTTTCCATGACACCTGCAACAGCCTCCTGTAGCAGCACATTTCAAAGGCATCAACTCTCTTTCTGTCATTCTTTGTCATGGCCCAGGACTCACTTCCGTAAGTCGCAATAGAGAAAGAAGTTGCTTGAAGCAGACGAACCTTCAGACTGAGAGATAGGCCTCGACTTTTCCAGATGTGAGACATACTCTGTACTGTTGATCTCGCCATTGCCAGCCTTCTTCTTATCTCTGTGGTGCTCTCTCCTTTGTTAGTGATAATTGAACCTTAGTACTCAAACCGATTTACTACTTCAATCTTATTTCCAGCTACGGTGAAGTCAGTGTTATTATTATCTCTATCGACAACCATTATTTTTGTCTTTTTGGTGTTTAGAAGAAGGTCTTTCTCTTCACTTGCCTGTTTGATGCTTTGTTTACATGTCCAAAAAGTGATGACTGGTTGATACAATGTATATTTTATCAAATGAATGATTCTTAGGTTGGGTGAATTTGATTATATTAAATAATTTACCTTATCCCAACATAAATAAACACCGAATGTTCAGTGCATGTTTGAGCCGCTGTGAAAATATTTAATATAATACAATGTATATTGTTGTTATGGAATATGTCCACTGAGTGTTGTGTGAACTTTTCAATTTAAATGGACTTGATATGGCCGAGTAATGAGCAAGAATGCAAAGTGACATTCACTAACTCATTGCACTCACTTTGTACACGGTTCTGACGATCCATTGGATAATTTGACATCTAAACACTTCAATCGTAAATAATTTTTTAACGAAAGGGAAATTTGAAAAACCGAAACATGTCCCATACATGCTTTTTTTGTTAATAAGAATACAACAAGATATGAAGGAACCGCTAGAATTACAATTGGATTTTGAGGATTTGGACAATGTTTACTAAGTACCTTTAAATAAAAAGTTTAATGCCCTCCGAAAATATAATGAAAAGGGGGAAACATGACATGATTTCCGCATAAACCGTTTTACCATTATAGCCTCAGGCCTGGGCTTAGCTTCGTTCCATAACCAGTCGAACAACAATATTTATTTCTAAAGGAAATATCAGACAATAGGAATATCATGAATGCCGGTTTGATGGGGGTGGGTTTAATAAAGGAATCAATCGAGAAAATGAAACCAAATGACGTCATGCCTCAGCCCAAAAAAGGTCAGGCTGTTTGAGGTCTCTCTACCAGGGCCCAACCTTAAGCCCACCACACACTACACGATCCGAGTCCGATCCGACGAACAACTGAGCATCTGAACTAAAGCCATGCGCGTGTATTACATGCATGTAGTATTGTTCAGATACTGAATCGTTCGTCGGATCGGGTCGGATCGTGTAGTGTGCGGTGGGCATTCTTCCCGAAAACTGCGAAAATGTACATGAGTGTCAAGTATAGGTGTATAGCATACACTCTTAAAATTGTGGGTAAATTTAGTTGGGTAATTGTTGGTTGGTTAAAAAGATTCATAATTCTGGGCAATTATTAACCAATTGAGCCTTCAAGTGAACATCAGTTGGGCAGATTTTAACCAATAGTTGTGTGGACAGTATGTTGCCCAGTGTTGGGCAACATAGTTGGGCAACATACTGTCCAATTTTGCCCAATTCTTTTAAGAGTGTATGGATATTCAATGTTTGTGTTATTAAACTCACTTACATAATTACGGTTGTTTATGTGAATTAGGTCAATCATTCTTTTTTCATAAATCAGGTATGATTTTGAAAAATTTGAAAACGTTTTGTAATAACATCACGAAAATGAACAATTTTCGAGCTAAAATACGATGACAATTTAGAGGGATATTTTGATTTTGGTTTTGGCAGCTCTTTAAAAATATGCAATAACGAAATGTCTGTATTTTACAACTGACATAACGAATCCTGACTGATTCTAGTCTACACCCAGTGTTCAGCGGAACTTATACCTAGACTAATATACCTAATGATTATATTATTCACATGCAAAATATATTTTTAAGTCTACAATATTTCTTTATAACCAAACACTTTTGTACAACATTGGAGTCGGACTTTACACAAAAGCTACATACATATACGTATGTATGGCTGGTTAAAACAACAGTTTTAATATTTAACGATAAGTTAACACATTATATTGCATATCAATAATACGACAGTGATTGTGACTCACACTTATATACAATACTGTCACTTTGATATAATATGGTGGATATTTCTCTACGAAATCCCATTTAAGGGAAGATATTCAAAACAGCCTACACAAAACAACTGAAACTAATTTTGAATTAGATATAAATATATATTATGGTTATCTTCAAATAAATTATTTAAAAAAACACCGAACAACAATGCCTATACTTTCATCGAATCATGTCGATGTTAAATATCATGAGCCATAGTTGAGTTTTGGTAAAGAGACTAAAAGAGTACAGTTTTGGTCAAACTGACCAAAAAACCAGCACCATTATCATTCAAAAAGAGCCGTTAAAACTCAAAAGGGCGCTCTCTAAAAACTCAATGGTTTCAACCATTTAAAATAAAATATTTGGCATGTTATGTTTTGTTGAAATAGTGATTAGATAGAGAGATGATCAACAAATATTTAAAAATATTAAATTAAATTTTTGCAAAGAGGAAGCATTTAAAACGGCTTTTTAACGGCTGGTTCAAAATTATCGAATTTTGTGTCATATCGACCTCCTTTTTTTTAGATAAGCCCTTTTCAACATGTTTGTTTGCATTAGTACATTCAGTATAATGTTTTGAAATATTCAATACCCCACAACAATAATTATAACAATCTTTAAAAATGAGTTTTGTCTAAAGAACATGATGCACACAAGCATTATTACCAGTATCCAAACAAAATTAATCATATAAACTTACCATTTGTTGAAGGTTGCGCCTGTGATTGCTGAATGAAATGCCCAACAACCAAACATGTTACCAGAAGCACGCAAGAAGCTCGCATGTTGATGTTTTGAGGGTAAAATGTCTACCCTTCCTGAAGAACGAAAAAACTCGATTTCGTCAACTATACATCAACTGCACAGAAAAAGTTATTCCTGTTTATGCATCTAAATCAAACCTTATCGCTCACGTTGCTTTTTAAAAGCATCATACGTTCGGTGGGAGGTATATTCATAAATAAAAAGGCAATGATTTGTTTGTTTGTATTTCATTTCCTCATGTACATAATTATTTCAATAGCGTAACATGTTGTGGGGCAGAAATAATTATTTTGGGTGGAGACTTTGCACCCCAAAGCGTGGGACAAAGTAGATGTTGTATGTATATTATGAAGAGATTAGTTCCAAAAGGCGCTAAATCCATGTTCAATAAAAAAAAAATTGAGTTAACGATACTAGGAATTTAACAAGCGACGGTGCTATCTAGAAATCAACATTTTAGGACAAGTTGCACAATCAAAAGCAAATATGGGACGTCACATTTTGATATTCCCACAGGCATGACTTGTGTACAAAGTTTGACAAAGAAACCTGTTTTTCTACAACATTTAAACAAGTGGATTTAGTGCCTTTTAGTGAATTTTGGAATTAAGCTCTTGTGATCATCTGTCCCCATGCAGACATAATAAGTAAACAATAAGTTTTAGATCAATATATAGTTGCACGCATCCCAACTTCCCAAGTGATGTAACAAAAGTTATTTTGATCATACAAATCGTTTTTACAACTCCAATTATCCGACAGTGATTTATTGCGCATTGATTCAACGCTATCTCACATTTTTACTTGACTATAATACAACACAATCATCTTCACCATCTAAACTGGCCGATAACAAGTGTTTTTGCCTGAGGTGTATATAATTAATTTTAACAAATGATGATAATAATACAGGATAATATTCTGGTGATTATGGTTACGTAATGTTTATCACGAAGGACCCGTTTACAGCAAAAAATACATGAATCATGCTATAATCACAAATCACATGCAATATTAATCTATTCAGGTAGAAATTAATATTTAAACAAATCTAATACACGATCAGCAGTTTCCTGGTTCACTATTCATCAAATTTCAGTCAAATTTATAATGGCAATACAATTCCTACTCTCTTAATTTCTAGGACTTAAATTTTAAGTCCTTCTTAAGACTTAAAATATTTTAAGTCCTAAAGACTTATTTCATTGGGCTTTCTATACCCTTCGATTAAAATTTGGCTTCGCAATATAAATCTAATGGGGACTTAAAACTTTAAGCCAATCAGACTACCCACAAAATAATGACGTCATGCAATTCGCAAGAGTTGAAACCCGTTTTGACTGCCATTTTGGATTTCACGAAGCGACGTCGAAGCGACTTGTCATTGTGGAATGATGGAGGAATTTCTCGAACAAATCGATGACGATGGGAGTGTGACAAAGCTTCTCAAAGGTAAGCCTAATGTAGTGTGAATACAATAGGATGTGATATATTAATCTGGGAGTCAACAGCCGACGATAAATATGTAAATTTCATCTAAGACTAAGTCACTAAGTAGGCCTAACTGCGAACAACTAGCGCCCCGGGATTACATGACAGACTGCAGTCTGCATGCAACGCACCGTATACGCGTACCCTGGCCTTTGCTAGTAGCCGCCGCTGTCCGGCCGGCGCGCCGCAGCGCTATTACTAGTTACAGTAACAATGTTCATGTTTGTAAAATTGTAGACTTGCAATAACTACTCATCGAATGGCTAATATTTAGCAATTTTTATCAAAAGATAAAAAGCACTGAAATTATTGAAATTTTACTCACATTGTCTAGAATATTCAGCAGATTTGGATGATGCATGTGCACACTTTGTCTTAACTTAACTTAAGACTAAGTTAGACTTACCGTTAAGTCGACTATCCTTCAAATTGTTCAATTTCTCACGAAATGTAGCTGATATTACAGCAACATGTGTGCCTGATTACAAGGACTTGTTTTAGAATTAGGGGGAACAGTCTTGTGTTGTGTTTAGTCTAGATTCACTGATAATACTCTTATTTTGTTACAATAAAGCAGAAATGTGTAAATAAAAAAAATGGTCTTGATTTGGTGGCATAACTCTCATTCGTTTTTATGCGCCCGAAGGGTCGTATTACATGTATGGCCAAGTCTCCTATTCCTAACATGGATTGAACGATAAGAGATCGATGTAAATGTTGGTCATGGTGTCCAGCATGGCTAAGTTCGGCGTGTGGTGGCTCTTGGTTGTCATCGATCTGTTGGCGATGAGTTCGAGGAGGAGCTGGTGGCCTCACTTTCATGGAGCAGGAGCGTGAACGGAGAAGATTGTGCATTCATCGTCCATCTCGCCGACCGTTGGCCATCGCCGTCATGATATGGCCCCCTATTAAAGGGTCCGTTTTCTTTGTTGGATAAGACTAGGTGGTGCAACTCATGATACTAACAATAATCAACATATATTTTTCTTCTTTTTTTGTTTGCATTCCCTTGTAAATAATCATTAGATTATGAGCAAATATTTAGAATCGTAAACGTCTTCTAAATATGTACTTATTGAACCTGTCAGGCCTTCTCCATATGTATCGTGAAAAGATTACTTTTCGTTCTCACATTTTTATTCATAGGATGCAGATCGAGGGAGACGTGGATGAGCTACTCTGCGAAGCAACGCCGGGGAAGGTGCGTGAGATGTCTGCGGTTCCAGAGGGTGCCCTTGCTGCAGCTGGAGAGTTGGTGTGGCGGTCAACGATGTCCTCGGCAAGGTGGTCGTCATCGGAGTCGAGGTGGGGAGCATCGTAAGCAGCAACATTCGTGGCAAGGTGAGGGGCTTCACGGAGGGAGGTGCATGCCGCTATCTGCGCTGTCTTCCTCGCCGAAATGGAGGTCAGCGACATCGAAGAGAAGGTGAGCGTTGGCGGTATGATGGTGAGCGTCATTGGGATGGACGTCAGCGACGTCGAAAGGCAGGAGAGCCTGTTATTCGCAAGCGACGTCTGCCAGAGTTTTGTCGGAGAGATGGTGAACGACAGCGTAGTCGACAGGTGGAGCCTGGTCATCGGAGGAGATCGTGGAGTCAACGATGGGCCGGACGGAGATCGTCTGTTGAAGGTTGCAGATCGCGAGCACGTCGCAAGAGTGTACGCGAACGCCAGGTTGGACGTTTCAAGCGTTATCGTTAGGGTTATCGACATCGTCGGTGTTATCGGAACATGGACTCTTTGGTCAGTGTGCTGACGTTCAGTACGCTGGTTGAGCGAAAGAAGCCGATTTTGAAGTAACTTTGAGAAACTGTAATCTGCTTTGTTTTTGCAGAACTTATCTGCAGTGGAGAACAGTGTTTGTTTTTAGCCCAATTATGGATAGCGAACTGTGACAAATCTTGAAGAACAGTGATTCCATAATTTTAGTTTGAACATTACCACTGCAAATAACTATTATGTCAGGAAAAACTGATGTTGACTGTTGAGTCTTCTTAATAACATTTTGGACTGTCACGGTCAGAGAACTTAAACTTTGGAAGACTATGGGTCTTTGACATGATGTAAGAAGACTCGGAGAAAATGACAATTGTATCATGAACTCGGTATGAAAAAGGTTCTTGTTATTTTTGTTGTTTTGTTTTCATGTTTACTGTGTATAATGTAACCTATTGTGATGTCAATAGCATGATTGGCACGGTGAAGTTTGTGATTTATTCTTATGCATAATGATGTGAAGTAATATTATTACAAATGCTTACAAGGAAACTAATTAGACATGTATTCCCATTTTTGCCTTCGGTTTGCATGTAAAATAAGATTTTTGCAATCCATGAGTAATAATAATGAGTATAATAATTGTAATACAATATTAATATTGCCATGCAGTTAGCCAGTTGTATCTATTTTTCTTTCTTTTCTTATGTTTGTCTTTAATATCACTCTGCCTACGCCTTTTACAATGAAACCTTTACAGATTCTCCTGAGTAACTGTTACCAAACTTGTACCAACTATGGAATGTATAATTAAGACAATATCATTGCTGGTATTATACTGCCCCCTTTACTTTCAATTTAACAATGATTTTTGTTTTTCCTAATTATTGTTTTTTTCTTTTACATCTTCTCTCATATTATGTACCATACTGCTGATTATTTTCTAAAATGTTCTTGTTAGTCCAGTAAGAATTTACAGTCAATTCGCAGTTTTGAACAATGAATTATGAGTTTGATTTAAATGTGCAGTAGTCATAATTTAATGTATAAAATCAGTATTCATGATTCATGAAATGTACATTTTTTAGTTATGCAAGGTGACCTCCAAAAACGGCACACAAGAGTTTTGATATATTCATGTCACAAGAGTATTTCTTATCTAAAAAGATGCTTTTTCAGAAAATGACACCCAAGATCATTAATTTTGGTTGAGCAGTTTTGCTTCTACGCTTCTTTAGCAAAAGGAGTTAAAAAAATTATAGTGTTTCATGTAAGTCACAAGCCGACCACAGAGTTTGGACGGCGTGCTTGGTGCTTAAGACTTAAAGGGTGCCACCACCCAAAAATAATATTCTTATTATAGAAAGGTACCATCTTTAGTATTCCATTCCTTCAACAAGTTCACAAAAATATGTTTTCAGAAAAGAAAAAAAATATAAATTCTCAACCATGCGTTCATGCGGTCTAGATTGCGTAGACTATATGCGTGCAGAGCCAGAGCGCACTATGCAGAGCGAATGAATCATCTGGGAACCTATTGACGTACGCGTGAAAGCATTGGTGCACTCGCAAATGCTTGGCCCGTATGGAACCAGGAAATAGCAGTGGTTCCGTAAGTGGTGGAAATTAATTGCTTTGTTTATGAAACACATAACCCTTTGCAAAATGTTGGGTATCTATTTGATATCACAAAACGGTAGCAAAACATATAATAATGTGTTGTCCTTTGCCTGGTGGTCCCCTTTAACCAATATCTTTGTGTGTTTCATTTTCTTCAGCATAAAATACACTAGCTAGCAGATATAATAAGGCTAATAAGGAATTTCTGACATGCAGAAATTAAAAATCAACCGTGCTGCTTTTTTCTGCGCTAGGCCTATATAAACCTGGATTGCAATGAGTAATTTAACCCTATTAATTTTGATAACTTTATCCCATCAAGTTGTATATTTTATATTGTAATTTTCAGTTTTATTTATTTGTTTTATTTACGATAATTTGTCATTGTTACCTTAATTGTTGTATGTATAGAAATGAATTATAAGTTTGATACAAATGTGTAGTTATCATACCAAATTGTATTTCTGATATTTATGAAAATGCTTATTTCTTTCGTCAAGTTTGATAGAACTTTACAATCAGGATGGAAGCACGTCGTGTTTTATACAGTCTGTATCAACAAAACATGGTACAGTCAGGAAACAAAATTTATCTAGGTATGATCTTTGTTGAAAATGTATGTGTATTTGGTATCGTATTAAGGCAGAATGATTGCTCTTTCTTTTGCTTTTTAAATCATATCATTTGCTTTTGTAAATCAAGAGTTATGCTACGTTAAGTGCGGCAAGACAATATCCCATTTGTGCCACTTTTCGTATTCATCAAAGAAATTGTCATGAAAGTTTCAACAACAAAACAATTACTTTGTGAGGACAAAGATGGAAGAAATTACTGAAGCATCTTTTAATATGATATACTTTAGTTTTGTACGTATGTCACACACTCACATTGGCTTGTGTGTGTGGGTGTATGTATGTCTGTGTATGTGTGTATGTATGTACTTACTCATTAGTGTATGTATGTACGTGTGTGTGTGTGTGTGTTTGTGTTTGTGTATGTGTTACTAAGTATTATATATCATTCTGGAAGATGCTTTGGCGGATTTTGGTCAGTATTTTCCTCATAATTATCTATTTACAGCAATAATACTATTCCATTGTTAAAACCTTCATGACAATGTCAACGATAAATACAAAAAGTGGCACAAACGGGATTTTGCCTCATCGCTTAAAACGTGGCATAACTCTTGATTAACAAAAGCAATAAGTATGATTAAAATAGCAACATAAAGAGCATTTATTCGCTTTGATATGATATCAAATACTTATACTTACGAACAATTTTTATATTAAAAAATATATATTTTCTGACTGTACCATTCTTTTTGATACACACTGTAATACTCCGCTAAGTGCAGTTGCTACATTTGATTTATGTTTGCTTGTAGCAGATATATATAATTTGTCAAAGGAATTTTTTGTTCAATTGTATGTATGTACAGGTCCAGGGTTTATATTGATTCTTTATATGTTTTGATTTATATTATTGTGAAATAAATGTACATTTCAATTTAGATGAAATAAACAAATTTACACCAACAGAAAAAGTGTATCAACTCGTTTTCTTTTCAGTGTTTTCTTTTAAATCCATCATGGATTTATTTTGAAATAAATCCATCATGGATTTATTTTGAAATAAATCCAAGAAAGATTTAAAATCAAAACTTTAATAGTTAAATCCATGATGGACTTATTTTAGAAATAAATCTAAGAAGATTTAAAAAGTAGTCGTGAAAGATTTAAATTATAAATCCAATAGACTTAAAATTTAAGTCCTACATGGACTTAAACATTTTAAGTCTTAGGATAGATTGATTTTAAGTCCTATGGTTTTGTCCCTTATCTGAGTCCACTTGGACTTAAACAAATAAATCCTTTGGACTTAAAAATAAGTCCTAGAAATTAAGAGAGTTATTTCAATCAATAAGAGACAAAACAATACAATAACACATACAAACCATATCAACAAAACATATGGTATAATGCTCCAGTTGAAACGTATTTTTATTATATTAGTCAAGGAACAAAATAATCATATAATCAATAGCACGTACACACACACAGTCACACACATACAAAAGACTCAATCACATTCACGCGAGTGTTTGTATACTATCACGCAACTAACACCCAATCAAAATTATTTACAGATCCAGACGTCTGAAACGGAATTTGGTAACTAAAACTTGTACATTATCATTAAATAGTTAATTAAACCATGATTTTATAGTAATTCTATAAAAACATATTAACAGGTAAGGTCAAAGACTGTTTCCATTCATAATAATAAAAGCCGTTAACGCAAAAGGAAGCCCTTCAGACACCTTTCATTTAATTTATTTCAACCAAATATCAAAATACAAGAAAATCAACAAATGGTTGAGGTACCCCTTGAAAGGAAAGCTTGTAAGCAGGGCACCTTAAAAACATAATAAACTTATTAACTAAATACAATTTTACAAATAATTTCAATTTAAGCATAACTGCATGAGGCAAAACCACTAATACATCGCATACACACGATAATAGAGAAAACAGATACGGAATTGAAAGAAAGCAGAAGATAAAAGAAGGAGTAAAAGGGTCAAGGAGTAGAAGAGTGAAGTATAAGGAATAGGAATGGAATACAAATGCACGACAATATACAAGATTAGGCATATAACAGCAGATATGGACACAACTCATATAATAATACTTACAAATATAACTAAATTATCATTACTATAAAACAATGCGGTTATACTTTCAAATGACTAATTATAGTTTTGGGTAAATCTAGTGAGCAACTTATGTTTACTTAATTGTTTAAACTTTGATAAGGTTGAACTAAGTTTAATGTCAGGGTCTAGGCTATTCCATTCTTTTATACCTTTGAAATAAAATGAATTAAGTGAGACAGTAGTGCGAGCGAGAGGTTGGTACAGGTGTTGGCTTTGACGTGTATTATGAGTATGTACATTTGTCGTTTTTGTAAAAATAGCACTAATGAGCACGGAGCTAGGTTATTCATACATTTAAACATGAGGACCCAAGTGTCAAACAAAATAAGATCATATAAGTTTAAGCATTTTAATTTAATATGTGCTTGAAAAGCCGAGTGAGTAATAATTCGAATTACTCGTGTTTCAACCGTTTTTGTATAAAAAATCATGAGTGTGTTTTGTTTATTATGATTTAACATAAAATAACATTATAAAATAACATTTAAAAGCCAGTTTGGTATATTTTTCAAAATTACATTGTGTAGATTTTTATAAATGTTTTAATAATTAAATAACATGGGACCCACATTTTTCCAATCGGATATATTGATGGATATGAGTGCTCATTCTGAACAGATTTTGATCAGAAAAGTTAATTTTGTCTTTAAAAGCATGTGCTTTTTCAAATATTAGTTTTACATTTTTAACTCAAGAAGAAAATATTTATTGACGCGCCCTCTCAACCAAAACTGTGCTACCACTTTCAATAACCAACATTGGATTATAATTTATAATGATCAAATCAGAAGGTAGCTGAAAGGAGAACATTTTTGTTTTGTGTGCATGGTTGTGTTTCATAATCCAAACTCAATTTCACAAAATGAATGACTATTTTCGTTCAAAAGTATAGGTTTCAAAACTTCATTAAAATAAAAACTTCTGTTCACATTGAGAAGAAAACATTTGCGAGGATAATATTTGTCAAGGCTTTGAATCGGCTTTTGCATCTGGATTTACGGGGCATTGCCTTAAAGGGATCACACAGCCTGGTCAGATTTAATTTTAGTTATTCAAACTTGTAAGTTATTATGAAAAAACTAGTAATATTTCAATAATGCTTGAATGGTATATATAGAAAAACATATAAACGGCTAAGTTATACAGGGCTGTTTTCATTTTTTTTTTAAAGCAGACGTTAACACAATAAGGCGCCCTAAAGACACCTGAATGTAAAAAAAAAAAAATGTGGCAGAATGTGAATCTGATATTTGGTTACAAAATAGAAAGATGACCAAAATAGCGTAAAACCACTTTTTTTTCTTCTCAAAAGTGCAGAATTTAAAAATTACTTTCTTAAATGATCTGGTAAATGTTGGGCCCCAACATAAATGCCCCAACATATATTCCAATCAGACAATTTGTGAATATTTCAGCTGTTTCCGTGAACCGTTTGAATGAAACAAAGTTGATTTTGTTTTTAAAATTATGTGCTTTTCCAAATGCACAAAAGGCATACATAGTTTTTTCATTACCTTACACCAAATTATCATATTCTTGAAGCGTCCTCTATAACAAAACTGTTATCCCCTTTAAATATCAAGGGGCTGGAACTAATAATAACCTAATAAATAAAATACTCCCCTGGGCCCGAGCACCCCCCCCCCCCCCCCCCCCTCCCCGGCACCCACCCCGGCCGGCCCCAGGCGCGGAAATCTATTTTGTATTATTTGCTTATTTGCTCGTTTGCCGTTTGCTCGTTTGGCTCTGGGTAGCTAAAATCCCAAAGCTACCGGAGGCTACGCCGTCTGGTCCCCCCGCCCCCCCCCCCCCCCCTCACCACGGGCCCCTATATGGTGGGACTTAAAATCGTAGTATCAGATGCGACTCGAGGTTCGCACTCGCAGGTTGGACCACACTCCCCACCCACCCCCCACCCCCACCCCCACCCCACACGCCACACCCTGCATAATTTCTGGCTAAGCCACTGCTTTAAAGGGACTTAGTAACATTGTCCAAATCCTCAAAATAAAATTTTAATTCTAGCGGTTCCCTTATACCTTGTTGTATTCGTATTAACAATAAAATCATGGGACAGGTTTCGGTTTTTCAAATTTCCCTTTCGTTACAAAGATATGTATGATTGAAGTATTCAGATAAGAAAAACTCCGGGCGAGTTTTTCTTCCGTGTACAAAGTGAGTGCAGTGAGTTACTGAATATCACTGCATTTTCGCTCATTACTTGGCCATACAATGTCCATTTGACATACAAATTTTCACACAATACCATGTGGACATATGAGATAACAACAATATACATTGCATCAACCATTCATCACTTTTTGCACATGTCAACAAAGTTACTAGATCCCTTTAGTAAAGCTAGATGCCTTTCTGACTAAATAAATGAAACCTCGTCTTAATTGTTGAGAATTTCTAGAAAATTACTAAAACATCATAATTATGACAGATGAGAAATCATGTGAAATTGGGATCTAGAAACCGCAATGCATGCAGTGCGTGTGCAATGAGGTTGTGGTCTCCAAACTGATGGAGGACTTGGGGTGGGGGAGGGAGGACTTGGGGTGGGGGAGGGGACCCTTGGTGGGGGCTGCATACGCTGTCCACCATATCCCAGCTACGCCATACATGCATCCCCAGATAACGAATAAGAGAAAGTGAAATTCAAAACCTTGACCTATAACCCATCATAAGTCCCTTTTAGCACCTTTTATGCACAGTATGCACAGTACGTACGGTATATAGCCGAGCTAAACCAAAACATTACAAACGTGCGTGAATTGCACTTGGCCTCCGAGATCTCTCGATTGCAAAACGAATGCGAACTACGTATGCGTGATTTTACGCATAGTGAAAGTTGTGAATGGACGGAGTATGTAGGACAGGAAAACCAATTTAGATCAACAATTTGCCCGTGTTTCCATTGGTTACGGTGTGGGAGGAGATAAACAGATGGCACTGAGTCGATGGTCAGGAACCCAATTCGGTGAGTGTTTATCTGTGGTTGCGGTAGAGAGGTGAAAGTGGGGAGAAATCACGGAAGATTTCTTCCATTGTTGATCAGATCTTGAGTTCAGATTGTGCGAAGAAGCAAAGCAGGTCGATGTTTTCCATCGAAGACTTCCGCAATGCGACGGCGCTATCCCCCCGTAGAATATGGGCGGCAGATCCGTCGAGAAGACGAGAACCCTATCGTAGACGCGTAGATGCGGCGCATGCTACTGCAGCTTCGCAGTCACATTGAAAATGTTGTTATTCTTAGTATTTCTAAGTAACATCACCCAAATCCTCCCCTTGTTGCATCCCTATCCCGTACTAGAGCTTCATATAATCATCCTATCCTCCTGACCTCCTCCTCATCACCAGGCACAGTCTCATCAAGCCAAAGTTTTCATGGTTGTGATCATCGATCATCATCAGTCTTATCTTCGTTATCAATCATCATCATGTTCTTCATCATCATCCTCATGTTCTTGTTCATCACCATCATCATCATCATCGTCATCATCGTCATCATCATCACCATCACCATCACCATCACCATCACCATCACCATCACCATCATCATCATCGTCATCGTCATCATCGTCACCATCGTCATCATCATCACCATCATTATCATCATCATCACCATCGTCATCACCATCATCATCATCATCTTCACCATCATCATCATCATCATCTTCATCATCATCACTATCATTTTCGTCATCATAAATCATAAATCATAATCATCTTCATCATAGTTATTATTTTACCAGCAACCACACCATCACCATCATGATCACGATCATATGATCATCTTCATCATTTTCATCATTGATAATCAATATCATCATCATCATCATCAACATCAGCACTGTCGTTTTCTTCATAATCATCATCTTAAATCGTTGTCACTATTATCATTACCACCAGGCACCATCATGATCATGATGATCATGTTCCTCATTGTCATCATCTACATCATCAATATCATAATCATCATCATCATCATCATCATCATCATCATCATCATTATCATTATCATCATCATCATCATCATCATCATCATCATTGTCATCATTAATATCATCTTTCTAATAATCATCTTTCTAATAATCATCACTATTTAATTTTTTAAAAACATCATCCAGATAGCATCATCAGCGTGATCATTATCACATTCATTCACAAGGCTCGTTTTTATCCTCTGAACTCCCTTTCCTCTTCCTTTTCCTCCTCTGCTAACTATCACCAGCACCATCCTCATCATCATCAACATCTCTTTCCCCATCTTATAGTATACATCCTTTCCTCATCGCCTCTTTACCGAATTCTCCTTACCATAATTACCCTCATCATCACTCTCATCATAAACAACATAAATATATTTACAATTAGCAAGAATCTTTTGTGGCATGATGAGAATCATCAGAATGATCAGTGATCATCCTCTTTAAAAAAATCATAATCACCATTATCTTCATGCCTGGTCTTCATTAATACTATTATCATCATCACCATCATCACAACCACCACCACCACCACCACCACCACCACCACCACCACCACTACCACCACCACCACCACCACCACCACCACCACCACCACCACCACCACCACCCACCACCGCCACCGCCACCGCCACCGCCACCGCCACCGCCACCGCCACCGCCACCGCCACCGCCACCGCCACCGCCACCGCCACCAACACCAATACCACAATTGTCACCTTCTTTACTACCATCATCAACATTGTTTTTAATGTCATTGACATATAATTTTATTTGTCACCATCACTTTCATTATTAGTGTCATTGTCATGATTCTCATTTCCTCCATCATCATCGTCATCATCGTCATCATCTTCATCTTCATCTTCATTATTATCATTATCATAATTAGCAGCAGCAGCAAAAACAGGTCTTAGATGAATGCCTTTAAGCATCAGTGAGGTTACGATCAATGCAAAGCTGTTTGTCCTAGAAAGAGTGCCCTTTCTGACTGAAAGAGAAGTAAATGTAGCCATTTAGGTAAATATTCTTAGATGTTTATTGAACAAACAATTGGTTTTTATTTGAACTTTTAAAAGCCTTCAAATGGGAACCTGGCTGTTGGGCTGTGTACAAAATTTATGGGGATTTCAGAATCAGGTGAAATAAACTCCAGATAGTCTACAGAATAACAAATTATGCTAGGAAAATGTTATTGATCTAGGCATCAATGAGATTTGGGGCCATTGTTTTCATGTTACTATAATAATTATGCACCAATGAATGCTCAAGGTCAGCATAGTGAACCAAAATTCAGTGTATAGTGTAATTATAACCAATAATGTTTTAGAAAGGTACTTTCTAATACATGTATACTAGTCTATAAGTCACTGTGAAGCTGTCTAGTCTAAAGTTGACAAACAAATGTATTGTTTAAATAGCAGCTAATTGTTTCTATTGGTGTCAAGTTAACTATCATTATAATTGTATGTGTACTGTGTGATGTACCACTACCATCATATTTCAGCAGTATTTACATCATGTAAATTCACCAATCTTACCAGCATTATTTTGACTTGTGTATAATTACATTTGGAGTATTGGCACCATTTCAAATCACATTTTACCTGCATATAACCATATGAATTTGGTACCAGTATGCTGGGCTAGACTTGTATTAGCCCACTTGCCCAGGGCTAGCAGGCCTGTAGCCAGGATTTTCTAAGGGAGGGGGGGGGGGTGGGGGGGGCCAAGACCACTATTTAGTTGTGTTTAACAAACTATTCTTAAATATAGATCTCATGAATGGCCTTGTTGCAGAAAGAGATCAAATCGATTGTAAAGTTGGAATTAATTGTAAGTCAGACCATGTGACTAAATGCGCAAATCTGATTGGTTGAAATGCGCAAAATTTCTGACTTACAATTAATTGCTACTTACAATCGATTGTATCTCTTTATGCAACATGGCACTTGATTATTTTGTACAAAAAAGTACAGACAAAGAAAATATGAAATTAGATTTATTAGAACGATATACACTTCTTGATCTTCAGTGAATCCCAGAGTCAATATTTTATTGTGACTATATGTGACCGGATATATAGCAAAACCTGCACTTGTCGGTAAACATCAAAATGTAGATTTACATACCATACGAAAGGCATCATAACAAAATGGTCAATAATTGGCAAAAATATGTTTGTTTCAATTTTACAGACTATGTCTTTTACACACATTAAACTGTAAACTTTAAATGCCCATTTTCTTCAGTCACATTTTATGCAAAATAGTGTACTATCACGGAAATTATGAAATCAGATTTAATCCCAAGTCAGGTGCTAGTTTCAAAGCTAACAATTATTCTCTTGAATTCAAATATAGAGGAAACTGACTAGAAATATTTAAATGATTGAAAATGAGCAAAGAAAAATAGGCTTCGCCGGCTTCTGACTAATCGAGCATTGAAAAGGGTTTCATGGGAACAACCGCCATTCAAAGGTCTTCGTGGCTTGATGGTTTGAGCACCGGTCTAGCAATCCGGAGGTCTCGGGTTCGATTCCCGGCGAAGCCTATTTTTCTTTGCTCATTTTCAATCAATTATTCTCTTGCAGACAATTTGATTTAGATATAATTTTGCTTTAATTTTTAAACCTGTTGCTTACGGGAACCGGGTGGGCTATGTACAAAGTCTATGGGGATTTCAGAATCTCGTAGTGAACAGTTTAACTGATGTTTAAAGGGATCTAGTAACTTTGTTGACATGTGCAAAAAGTGATGAATGGTTGATACAATGTATATTGTTGTTATCTGATATGTCCACAGGGTATTGTGTGAAAATTTCAAGTCAAATGGACGTTATATGGCCGAGTAATGAGCAAAAATGCAAAGTGATGTTCACAAACTCATTGCACTCACTTTGTACACGGTTTTTGCGATCCGTTGGATTATTTTACATCTGAACACTTCAATCGTAAATATCTTGTTAACGAAAGGGAAATTAGAAAAAACGAAACCTGTCCCATGATTTTATTGTTAATACGAATACAACAACGTATGAGGGAACCATTAGAATTCCAATTGTATTTTGAGGGCAATTCCACGATAAAGTTAGCCTTTAGTCAAGGCTCCATATGGCTTGAAGATTCTCTATGCGATCGCGAGCTAGCTAGCTGTGAGAGAGCACGGGGTCAGCGAGCGATACGAACTGGCTCCCATATAGAGCCTTTATGATCTTACCACTCAGTAATTTATTAATGAGATGAAAACATTAACGAATCAGATCGCTAGATGCGGGTAACCTTTGCCTGACCCGGGGCCTAATCAGTTCAGTGGGCCTAATACACGAGTATTGCCGTGGCGTGTTCCATCATGTATCAAGGGGTGTATTTAGTATCAAAAATTAATATTATGATAACTATTCTAATGATCAAATATGAGATACATCAGAGTAAAACTGAAGCATAAAAATACCCTTTTTTGTATCCACATCAAATCTCACCTCTTTATTTTAAAAGAAAGCAACATATTGAAATGACGTACCCTATTCATGTAATGGATGTGTCCGAATCGACGGTTTAACATGTACGGCCAGAGCGCTCTGTGTACGGCCTACGCTAGTATGTTGCGGAGACCCTCTAACAACCAGTAACCGTGTATTGTGCAAGAAAGCGTGTTTAGTTTTACTTGGTTTTACTATGCAGCTTGATTGAGTGTCTAAACAAAGACTAACACTCGCAAACGGCTGATCTACCAAACTTGGTAGATGAATATTCGTTATTTAATAGGTTTACATTAGAAATAAACAACAACCAATGTGCAAAGAAAGAAAGACTCTCGCGGTACCCGCTCGATGTGTTCGCTTCGCTCACACTCCGCTCGCTCCGCTCGCGAAATTGTGCATATAGCGTGAGAGTCTTGACGAAAGACTACGATAAAGTGGACATGACCACCAAATTTTCAAAATGGTCAGATAGTTTCAATTGTGGTATCAAAATAAAGCTTAAGAACTGATTTGTTAAAGTCTGACATTTAAAATAGAAATATACATCAGGAACATATTAAAATATGCGCATAAAATATGAATAATTAATTTTCATCCAAATGTCTGGAAAACGTGTTGAAAATAAACCAATGTAGCAAGAGCAAGTAAGACAGGAGGTAAAAACTTATTATATTTTCTCAGAGGTTTAGGGTTGAATGTAATAAAAAAAATCATTGAAGTTCATTTTTTTCATTTTGATACGCTTCAATGAACAATTCATTTATGATAAAGAATATTGTCCCGGTGTTACGGTAAAAACTGATATTTTTAGCATTGTAAGAAAATTACGAACACAAACAAAAAAACTTAAATTGCCCAAATCTTTACCACACATATCTACCATAAACAAGTATCAAAATGATGATTGGACATTTCATTAATTAATTAAAAATGGTTGAATAGTGGTCCCGGTGTTACGGTCACTGTAACACCGGGACTGTAACACCGGGACTTACATTGCAATAGTACAGGGAGCATAGAGAATCACTGCATACTAAAGTGACCAGCTAGTTTCTGTCATGTTGGGGTGGTAGCTTGATGTATACATAATAACTTGTTGCTTGATCTACTACCTAAAGTAAAAATGTTTTGAGTTTTTAGTAAGACAACCCAATTTTCCATAGACTTTGTACATTACAGTCCCGGTGTTACAGCGCAATTTTGTATACTCTAGTTCATAATTATCTTGATAATAGTTTTTTTTTACAAATAACACCCAATTATTATTATTGAGTCTCTACTACACCAAATCAACATAGCCACTTTTCAAAATGTTCACTAACTTCACAGAGTTTTGCCAGTAAAGTAAGACAACCTGATTTTCCATAGACTTTGTACATTACAGTCCCGGTGTTACAGTGCAATTTTGTGTACTCTAGTTCATAATTATCTTGATAATAGATTTTTTTTACAAATAAAACCCAATTATTATTATTGAGTCTCTACTACACCAAATCAACATAGCCACTTTTCAAAATGTTCACTAACTTCACAGAGTTTTGCCAGTAAAGTAAGACAACCTGATTTTCCATAGACTTTGTACATTACAGTCCCGGTGTTACGGTACAATTTTGTATACTCTAGTTCATAATTATCTTGATAATAGTTTTTTTTTACAAATAACACCCAATTATTATTATTGAGTCTCTACTAAACCAAATCAATATAGGCACTTTTCAGAATATTCACTAACTCCACAGAGTTTTGCCAGTATAGTAAGACAACCTAATTTTCCATAGACTTTGTACATGCCCTTTCAGAGGTCCCGGTGTTACGGTCACGGTGTTACGGTACAATTTTTTATATGCTAGTTCATAATTATCTTCATGATAGATTTTTTTTCCAAATAACACCTAATTATTATTATTGAGTCTCTACTAAACCAAATAAATATAGCCAAGTTTCAAAATGTTCATTAACTTCACAGAGTTTTGCCAGTATGTACATGTAAAGTGTTAAAAAAAGCATGTCCTTTTTGCGTCCCGGTGTTACAGTAGTAATTAATGATGCGTAACTCATTAATAAATGAAAATTTTGTATTAATTTTTTTTTTCAAAGTTGCTTGTGATAACAGTCAAAGATATACAATAAAAGATTGTTCTCATTCTTTACACTTAGTTTGTTATTAACATTTGGAAAGTGAAAATGTGTTCTGAAGTGTCCCGGTGTTATCGTGGAATTGCCCTTGAGGATTTGGACAATGTTACCAAGTCCCTTTAAGATGTCTCCCTTAGTAAGGAGATATTTATAATTGAATTAAATTTAAAAATGTTCCAGGAATGCTTTTTCTATTGCAGCCAACATCAATGGGCAGAAGGGGATAAAATGCGACATAAATTTCCACTTTTCTTTAGGTAAACAGTGTTTTCTAGTTTAAAGGGGTAGTTCAGTTTTTGTAGAGAGGGCGCTGCACAACACAATTTTTTTGTGAGTTAATGAAAAACTGAGTGTCGAATTGAAAGAACATGCAATTTTAATGGCAGAATAAACTTTATTTGGTCAAAATTGGTTTAGAAATGGATGAAATATCAATAAATATATCCGATCGTATTTATTTGGGCCCCAAATAAATACGATGATTTTTTGAAAAAATCTAAAAAATGCTTACACTTTTTCCAAAATGTTCAAAAGCGGTTTTTAAATACATGTAGTTGTTGATGATCTCACTATTTAATCATTATTTCAACAAAACATCACATGCCTAATTTTGTATGATAACAGGCTTTTTACTTAGTTGTTTGTAATTTTGTATACCTTACGAGCATGGTGGAGTTATAACTATTAGTTTGTAATGTTACTGTGCAGGTTTTGGTTACTAAAGTTCAGCTTTACCAAAACTGTACTACCCCTTTAACTATTGCACATGATTCAGACAAATCTCACAATGATACTGGAATACGATGGAAGTCTCCAATGATGTGTTTGGAAAAATCTTCTGAAGCAATGGATCACTTTGAAGGGATGTTTTTTTTCAAATCCTCAAAACTTACTTGAAACTCTAGCATTTCTCGTAATTGCATAATTTGTATAATTACCTATTAAGTAGAAGCATGGAACTGGTTTCAGTTTTCCAAAATTCTCTTCCGATATAAAGGTATGATTGGAATGTTCAGATTTATAACTATCTACTGGATAGTTATAACTATGTACAAAGTCAGTGTAATAAGTTAGCACATATCACTTTGCATTTTCACTCATTACTCTGCCATATATAACATTCATCTTTTACTTGAAACTTTCACACATTTCTTCGTTAACATAATATAGATCACAACCATTGACATTCATCACTTTTTGCACATGTCAACAAAGTTACTAGATCCCTTTAAGGCCAAAGTTACTCTTCACTTAAAACATTTATCTTTGATTGAGCACTATTGAAGGCTGTCTGTTGTTTGCACATCAATTGTCTTTCAATGGGTTTATCATCTTTATCTACCAAATAGAGAGCTTGTTTTAATACAGTTAGATGATAATGTGGTTACGAGAAAAGGGGTTTTCCCCTGTCCAAGGAGTTTTAAAGGGATCTTGTTACATTGTCAAAATCCCCAAAACTTACTTCTTAAAGAACTCTGGCGCTTCGCGTATACAGTCAAACCTGTCTTAGTGGCCACCTGTCTTTAGCAGCCAACCTGCCTATAGTGGCCAGAAAAAGTAATCCCCTGCAGAGAAAAACACTGTTATGGAACCTGTCTATAGTGGTCACCTGTCTAAAGTGGTCACTATTCTTGACTCCCTTGGGTGGTCACTAGATACACAGGTTTGGCTGTACCTCCTTTGTATTCACCAATTAAAGCATGGAACAGGTTTTGGTTTTCAGAATTTCTCTTTCGTTATAAAGATAATTTAAGTGTTCTGATTTGCAATTGTCCACATGTATGCAGGATGCTTTCTACTGTGTACAGTACATGTTATCTTGCACATTAGTTGACAGTATCATTGGCATTAAAGGGATAGTTGAGTTTTGGTAGAGAGGGCGCTAGACTACTTATTTTTTTGTGTGAGGTAATGAAAAAATGAGTGTTAAATTTGAAAGAGCATAATATTTAAATAATAAAATCATCTTTGTTTGATCAAAATCGGTTCGGAGACGGCTGAAATATCCATAAATATAACAATTTGTAATAAAGCTGGGGCCCCAGGTTTATTAGAGAATTTTGAACCAGCCGTTAAAAATTCAAAAAAATGCTTACTCTTTTCAAAAAGTTACAAAATAGGTATTTAAATAGTTGTTGGTTATTTATCTATCTAATCACTATTTCAACAAAGCATCACATGCACAATATTTCATTCAAAATGGTTGAAACCGATGAGTGTTTAGAGAGCGCTCTCTTACGTTTTAACGGCTCTTTTTGAATGATAACATGATCTTTACTACGTCATTTGTAATTTTGTGTTCCTTTCTAGTTGTAACTTTTAGTTTGTAATGTAATGATGCAGGTTTTGGTTACTAAAATTCAGTTTCACCAAAACTGTACTCTCCTTACCAGAACTCAACTATCCCTTTAATTTACCATGGAATTTTCACACATCCCTCTGTGGACATATCGGGTCACAGAAACACACAATTTATCAAGAGAGGTGGGAGAACCTTTTGTCAGTTTTTTCTTCAGCAAAGTTAAGTTAGAAACATTGTATAATATATATTTTTTTGTTTTACCTGATTATGATAATAATTACTAATAATATTGCAATATATGTAGAGTGCAAAATAACAACTTAGTCTTAACCTGTTGAGGATGAATTGATTTTGGTATAACACGCATTCTCCATAGACTCAAGCCCGAAATGTTTTGGGACCAGTCCTCAACGGGTTAAAGGGATCTAGTAACTTTGTTGACATATTTTTGCAAAAAGTGATGAATGGTTGATGCAATGTATATTATTGTTATCTCATATGTCCACAGGGTATTGTTTGAAAATTTCAAGTCAAATGGACATTGCATGGCCAAGTAATGAGCAAAAATGCAAAGTGATATTCACTAACTCACTGCACTCACTCTGTACACGGTTTCAAAACTCTGGGGGAGTTTTTCTTATCTGAATACTTTGATCGTACATATCTTTGTAACGAAAGGGAAATTTGAAAAACCGAAACCTGTCCCGTGATTTTATTGTTAATACGAATACAACAAGGTATGAGGGAACCGCTAGAATTAAAATTTTATTTTGAGGATTTGGACAATGTTACTAAGTCCCTTTAACAATTATTTATAAATTTAATTACTACATTGAAACACAAAGGAAAATAAGAATAAATACTAGTCAGTGTCCTGCATTGCTTGTTTCTTTCACAAATGGTGAAATAAATTATGTCAAGTTAAGATTTCACACAAAAAAGATGCCCACACTGTCGTATCATCTAAAATATCTGGGGGCTTGTTTGAATTGCTCAGTCCCATCCCTTGCTCGCTGCGTCAGTGTTTGCACAGCCTCAAATCCTGTAAATTTAGAGCAGGGTATTTACATGATGCATATTACACATGTTTACGTATGAAATGCACACTCAGTGTCACACGTATGTATATAACGCACAAACATGCACACATACCCACACACACACACACACACAAATACACACACACAAATACACACACACACATACACACACACACACGCACGCCCCCCCCCCCCCCCCCCCCCCCCCCCCCACACACACACACACATATACATAATTACCGGCACACAATACACATGTACAGAACATTACATTATTATTTATTTCAAAAAATGAAAGTGATAGGTATGATAATTAATTTAAATCATAAATGTTGTGGATGTATTTAAGGGGATAGTTGAGTTTTGGTAGAGAGGGCGCTAGACTACTTATTTTTTTTGTGAGGTAATGAAAAACTGAGTGTAAAATTTGAAAGAGCATAATATTTAAATAATAAAATCATCTTTGTTTGATCAAAATCGGTTCAGAGACGGCTGAAATATCCATAAATATAACAATTTGTAATAAAGCTGGGGCCCCAGGTTTATTAGAGAATTCTATCTAATCACTATTTCAACAAAACATCACTATGCACAATATTTTATTCAAAATGGTTGAAACCGATGAGTGTTTAGAGAGCGCCCTCTTACGTTTTAACGGCTCTTTTTGAATGATAACATGATCTTTACTACGTCATTTGTAATTTTGTGTTCCTTTCTAGTTATAACTATTAGTTTGTAATGTAATGATGATGCAGGTTTTGGTTACTAAAATTCAGTTTCACCAAAACTGTACTCTCCTTACCAGAACTCAACTATCCCTTTAAAAAGATACTTGAGTTCTGGTCAAGAGAGTACAGTTTTGGTCAAACTGAATTTTAGTAACCAAAACCTGCACCATTACTAATTACAAACTGATAGTTATAACTCCACCATGCTCGAAAGGAATACAAAATTACTAATGACTAAATAAAAAGCCTGTTATCATTCAAAAAGAGCCGTTGAAACTCAAGAGGGCGCTCTCTAAACCCTCATCGGTTTCAACCATTTAAAATAAAATATTGTGCAGTGATGTTTTGTTGAAATAGTGATTAGATAAAGAGATAATCAACAACTATTTAAAAACCTCTTTTGTAAATTTTTGAAAAAGAGGAAGCATTTAAACAAAATATTTAATGGCTGGTTCAAAACTATCAAATAATTGTGGGGCCCCACAATTATTACAAATGGTTATGTTAATGGATATTTCAGCCATTTCTGAACCGATTTTGATCAAATCAAATTTATTCTGTCATTGAAATTGTATGCTCTTTTGAATTTGACACTCAGTTTTGCATTATCTCACACAAAATTATTTTGTGTAGCGCCCTCTATACAAAAACTCAACTATCCCTTTAACTTCTGCTAGTTTTTGTGAGTAGGAATAGAATAAAATGTTGAACTTACTACCTTTCGTCATCTTCTACCTGTAGGGATGGACTGACAATTATGGAGAATACATCTTGTTTACATCAAATTCCAGATGAATTAAAAGATTATTTTAATATTGCTTTAAAAAGGTTTGGTACAAATACACTTCAAATTTAAAGTTTGATTGTAATATTTAAGTTGTACAAATATACAAAATTAAAAATATCTCATTATGAGCTAAGTTTATGCTGCTCCAAAATTTTGAGGAAAAAAATGTGAATTCTGTTGTTTGGTCTTTTATTGCATTTAGGGGCCAATTTGCCCCGAGTTCCTGTATAATTTTTAGTGAGCAGTGGAGTGGAGAGGTTAACTGAGCATTTTAACCGCTCTTCTTAGATTATAACGATTTCTAATATTAGGTTTCACCTTTATTTACATTTAACATGATAAATATTTCCAGTATATTCTTAGCACATGTTGAAGCTAGAAATTACAATAATCGCTTCTGCTAATAATACAGGAACTGATATTGATCCCGATAATACATTATCAATTATCAATACTTCCATTTTAAGTATAGATACGTAAAAGAAAACTCAAAATAAGTTAACCAGTAAGTGCTTGTTTTGTTGTGGACAGGCTCAATTGTTTTTGGAAATACAGTGTATCTGAAATACGATACTACGTACTCTTTTTTAAATCATAAAAGTTCAAATTTTTCTTGCCCAAGACTGAAAATTTACTTGCCAATTTACTTCTAGATGAGAATATGGAATTACACTCTACTCGGGATCACAGTTGAAGAGATTTATGTAAGTCGCCCGATCTGGCATGCAAACTAGGCCTTATATGATGACACACGCAGTACCTCGGGGTACCGTTGTACCCCGGTATCGCGCGCGTTGTGTAGCGCCATCTTGTGTCCACTCGAAGTACAACCGTATTGCGTTGTGCATGCAGTGCAGCGCGCGATTGTATGCACGCTATACCCACAGTACAGCCCTAAAAATTAAATAAATAATTAAACAAAATGGCGGATTTTCGTCTGGTACCCCAGGGTACCGTTTATGTCATCATATATGAAATTTTACTTGCCCAACATGAATGATTACTTGCCCTAGACAGGCGGGCAAGTGTAAGTGTTGAGCCCTGCACTAGGGTTTAGAATACAACATACTGGACATTCAATATTGCACTGAATATGAATACGTTAGCTAAGTAGGCCCCCTGTTTCAGTATCCGTACGTTTAGTTAAAACTGCATCACAAAGTCTTGCCTAAGGTTGTGTCACCCCTGCATGAACTTTGGAATGGTTTTGGCGACTAAAAGTGTTCTGGACTAGATTGATTAGATGGGTCTTTGATGGGGAACGCAGGGCCAGTCGACCTTATAAAAGATGGGCGGCAGCCGAACAAGTGATGTCGCCCTCTTAAAGGGATCTAGTAACTTTGTTGACTTGTTCAAAAACTAACAAAGGGTCGATAAAATGTGTATTTCTGTGATTCGATATGTCCACTAACTGATTCATAACAAATTCCTGGTAAATGGATGTTACGGCCGAGTAATGAGCGAAAAATGCAAATTGTTATTTGCTGTCCCAGGGTCACTTTCTAATTCAAATATTTCAATCATAATAGATCTTTAAACAAAAGAGAAATTTGGAAATCAAAAACCTATGTCACGCTTCTATTGATGATTATGAATGCAACAAGGTATATGTGTGCATTTTTAAACAAACAAATCAATAGATCCAATTCCGTGAATATTGTGACTAGAGTTGACCAATGGCAGGCTGATTAATCGATTATCGATGTGTGTGACATTGTGATTTAATATTTAATAGTACAGCACAATATTGTGGATGTGTGTTTAGATGTGCATCAAACCTTTAAGGGTTAATAATTATGCTGATTAATTGAAGAGTGTGCCTTTAAGTCACTTAGCATTGTGATTTAATTGTATTAATACAGCACCTGGACATGTGTTTAGATGTGCATCAGAACGTTTAAAGCCAAGTGCGGCCCTGATTGAGATGCCAATTGTGAAGGTCAGGGTTAACAGATTGTGTTGATTGTGTTGATTATGTCTGGGCAGTCACACATTTCCGTAAAGCCTAGCCGTAAGATCACGTATTGCCATTTCTGTAGAATGCAATGAAATGGGGCTACTCAGCGGCGGTCCTACAAATTTGCGGGAACAAGTGCGAACAAGCGCAAACAAGTGCGAACAAGCGCAAACAAGTGCGAACAAGCGCAAACTATAGTGCGAATAAGCCATCGATATGAAAATACATATGGATGGAATAAGCGATAACAAATTTATCGCAAACAAGCACGAACGGGATTTACTGCGAACAGGATTTATATACTGCCAACAATGCAAACAAATTTGTTCGCAGTAAATCCCCTTTGCGCTTATTCTCAGTAATTTACTGCAAACTATTTACTGTTAACAAGTGCATGCAAGGGAGATTTGTTCGCAGTAAAAAGCTTGTTCGCACTTTTTTGCGCTTGTTCGCGCTTATTAGTAGGACCGGACCCCTCAGCGGTAATAAGCCAGTTCGTAGTTACAATCTGCGCATGCGCGTATTTACTTCCGGGTATTTTGATATTCCATCGATCGTGAGAATCAAAGGAGCCACACGTGCAATTGAATGCGAATTATTTGTTTACGTTTTTAAAATCTGGATCAGGATAAAAATAAGCCCATCGTTTTTGTATTCACCACATCAAAGATTAATAGCATAATATGTACTATTTCATAGAACAAGAACCGGTTTGATAGAATGTGTTATTCATGTGTAATGATGATATTTATTGATCAATAATTTGCTTGGCCTGGCTGCTGCACGCACGTATCTATAGTATAGGTGTACATAATAGTGTACATAGCATTGTGCGGAGATTATCGTCTTCCGCTTGCTGCACTATCCAACGCAAAAACAGTTTTTGCCGGCTGATTTCTCTCTCCATTTATTAGCAAATGCAAACAAAATTTCGTTTATGTGATCCACAATTTATATAAATTGATAATGATTACCGACTTTCTTGTTTTGAAGACCGCGCAACATGTAGAAAGAAATATTATATCCCGTCTGCTTTCCTTGCCGATGGCGTCCTAAAACATAGCGTTCAATTTTGAACGGTACATTGTACGAATGGGTGGTATGCTTATCGCCCGCCTTGTAGCATTATTGCGTGTGAATGATTCACCTAGATCATTCACAAGAAAGATGATTACAAGAAAGTTGATATGGAGAAAAATCGGTAAATTCTTGAATATACTTTACATCAAATGTGTTCTTTATGAGTTTATGCAGCTGCTCGTATAATTTCCACTTTGATTTTATGCATCTAATGTTTGTTTTATGCTGTCAAACTAAAATTATCCGGTAATATGACATGATAGCATACACTTTACTGTACGTTGATAGCCCGTTGATGGAATATCGGACTACGCCCTCTGACGTCACCCAAGCTCCATAGTCTAATTACGAACTGGCTTATTTGTTGTATTCGGTGGCGAAACATGGGGGTATGTGACAACTAGTGTCACTTACAGGAAAGTACAGCTCTGGAATCTCAAAATGTCAAAATGGAATGAAATGCTGGAATTTGTTGCTTACTGTAACTGATACGTGCATAATTCCTGTCACTTCTAGTCCTATATTTCCTCTTCAAGGTATCAGTAATAATGCAAATAATCAATGTTTTTTAAACTTATCAACTGTTTTGTCTGACCACTGGAGGCTGCCATGTTTTTCAACCGTACCATATGAAACGTCATCTGAGTGCATTTGAGCGTGCACTAACGAAAGCGGTTAACTGCTGTTGTTGAATCTGCCGCTATGTCAGTGGTTACATATCCCCCTTTTGTTTAAAATGCAAGGTCAGATGACGTTTCATATGGTACTGTTGGAAAACATGGAAGCCTTTGCCCTCAAGTGTTCAGTCATAACAGATTATAGTAGTTTAAAAAAAACGGATTATTTCTATTATTAGTGATACCCAAGTAGAATTTATACGACTAGTAGAAGTGGTGGGAATTATGCCCTTATGCAAAAAAGCCAGCGTTTTGCTCCCCTTTAAAATTTCTGCCATGATATGGCTTTTGATATGGTTATAAACGAAGTGGTCCATTATCTAGATATCTATCACATTTCTTTAATGTTTAAGGAGTAAATGATTTATGTTTAATTGTCATTAATCGGCTTTGTGCGTGGCTATATCACAAGGCTGTAGGGGAATGTGTGACTGATGGGTCATCTCTGAAGTTGCAATGAATGCTCATCAAATTAAATTCACTTGGTTGCCAAATTAAAAAATAACCATTGGGGGTAAGGGGGGGAGGGGGAGATGCCATGTTTTCAGAATGAACCAGGCAGAATCAGAAGTGAGTGACACTAGTGCAACATATCGTCGCTGGGCTGTTAAAACCTCGTATCTCAAATTTTGGTGAAAATTACCTTTTGATAAATGTGAAGTTTAAGGTGTAATTCATCTTCTAATAACCACATGAATTTTTTTTTTTCTTTTTTTCTAATAACCACAATTCATCTTTTTGAAAACCTTGTATCTCTTTTTAGGATTTAGTTCGAAAACCTCGTAACTCAATTTCCCGCCTTCCAAATTATTTGTTCGTGCATTTCAACCATTTCATATCGAATTGATTATCAAACATAGTCTTAAATTCAAATAACATAGCCTACGCACATAATTTGTCAAAATAAGAATGTTTTTTCGCTCTCCTGAATTTTTTTTTTTTAGATAATAATAATAATATACTCGATTTATATAGCGCCTAATATTGATTGATAATCATCTCTAAGCGCTTTACAATGATAGTATTACCCCCGGTCATAGGATACAATGCAAACCAGCACACATTGTGTGCACCATCTCCACTCCCTGGGGAGCATTCCTTCCAAGCGGCACATGGGCATTGAGAAGATCCTTCACATATAGGCTTTCACCTCCTACCGGGTCCCCATTTATACACCTGGGTAGAGAGCAGCAATTGTGGATAAATTGTCTTGCTGAAGGACAAAGGCAGTGGGCAGGGTTCGAACTCGGGATCTCATGATCGGAAAGCGCGCGCTCTACCAATCTTGCCACACCACATCCACGAGATACGAGGTTTTAACAGCCCAGCGACGATATAGAGTACATACAAAAAGCTACAGCTGTACATTACAAGCCTCCACACTAACTTTGTTTGTACTTGTCCATTTGGCCAAGTAAAATCATACATTTTAATCTTTTACTTGCCCCAATATAAAATTTACTTGTCCTTGTACCTCTAGATGAGATTAAAAATTCATTGTTCTATTATAGTTGAACAATTATTTAGTTGCCCGATCGGGCAAGCAAACTAGACAATTTAAATTTATGACATTTTACTTGCCCAACACCAATTTTTACTTGCCCCGGGCAAGCAGGCAAGTGCTATTTGATGACATAAATGGTACCCTGGGGTACCAAACGAATATCCGCCATTTTGTTTAATTATTTATTTATTTTTTAGGGCTGTACCAGGGTATAGCGTGCATACAATCGCGCGCTGCACTGCATACACAACGCAATACGGTTGTGCTTAGAGTGGACACAAGATGGCGCTACACACTGCGGTACCCCGGGGTACAACGGTACCCCGGGGTACCGCGTGTGTCATCATATAGTGCCCAGCCATGTCAGTTCAAGATGGAGCCTCTTGTTGAGGAGCAAGTGTCTTTAAAGAGTACTGTAGTCTTGTTTGGTCTGGTACCAGTTCAGGCAACTTACAACGTCTATTTACATTACAAAAAAAAGCAATCCGAATTTGTACTAATTCTCACTTTATTGCTCATACTTCTCCGCTCTTTAAAGAATTGAAGAAGTTCAATATAAGAAATGATCGAGCTGCGTTACCGAGTGGCCACCGAGTGGCCCATATATATATTACGCGTCTGAAATCTAGCCGGATTGCGACATACCGAAATCCGCGAACCTAACTATAATCGCACTAATACAAAATATATTGATTTTCATAACGACTAGCATACCAGTTGATTCAGAATATTCTGCAATATACACTGGGCTCAAAAAGAAACCTCTAATTTTTCACATGGTCATATCTTGAAAATCTAGATGGGGGGGGGGGGGGGGGGGTAAAGGAGACGTGAGGAAGTAGCATGTCTTAGTTCTGTAAAGATTTTGTCGTTTTGACGGACAGAATCGTTATAGGATGAGGATGATGATGATGATGATGATGGATGGATGTCTGGATGGCCGAGGTTATATAGTTCTAAATCACAATCATAATCACATTCACTCTGTAAAATACGTTCCACAAGCTTCGATGTAAAGATAACAGTTGGCGAGAGTTATTCGGTTATTCGTTTATTCTTCCATAAACAACTTCGTACAATTCCATGACGAACAGGACTAACTATAACTTACTAACTTCGTACTGTAACTTAAAGGGGTAGTCCGGGCCTGATATAACTATTCGTTTTTTGAATAAGCAGAACAAGACGAATGATTGGTGAAAATTTGATCAAAATCGGACAAGAAACACGGGAGTTATACCTGTTTGAACATTATGTAATAATGAGCGATCGTTTCAAAATTGCCGCCATATGCAACCTCATTCACGAGCACCTCGCCATGGCTTTAGTACATGAAAATACACTTATTTCTCATTTTTCGATGCTAAAAATTAACTTTTCTCTCCTTTTTTCACGAATTCATAAAAGAATATCGATGGGGCAACCTCATTTGAATGTGTAAGCTCATAAATTTGCTTTGTTATGAAGAAAATTTAAATTTTGTTAAATTTCCATGTAGAAGTCAAAATGGCTGCAGCTCGCAAGTGACGTCACGATCGATAGCAATTGCGAACGATACTAAAAATCGGAGCAAAGTTCGTCCTGTCATAACTTTTTTATTGCTTATCCGTTTTGGCTCAAATTTTCGATCCCGATTCTTCATATTCACCTCATTTTATAGCAAATATCACATTTCTGGGGTGGAATTCCTCTTTAATAACTGACTAAGAATGAACTAACAACTGCACAAACTCCAGCTCCATGATTATCACTCTCCAGACTTAGACTTCGACACTCAACTTAATCTCAACGTATATGAACTGACCCCGAATGAGAGAGAGGTCGAGGTTATATAGGCTAGTCCAGTTTACTGACATAACCCTGGACATTGACTTCCAGTCTGAGCTAGGACAAAGAATGACATCTATAAAGACACCGACTAAGAGGGAACTTAATGCATCCAAGAACAAACTCTAGCGACTTGACATTACAATGGACTTACTTCTTAGAAATACAGTAATCCCTAAACATTACAGAGCTTAAGTTTAAGCTAACGGCAACATCTGAGAGAAGGGTTAACAATACTTCTTAGAAATACACCTATAAACATTGCAGGGATTTAAGATTAAGCTTAAAACAGGGTAACGCAGATTTAATAACATCAAAAAGCATCACCGCTCTTGAGAGGGGTGAACGGGTAAACAATGGCATTATAAGGTGAGGGTTAAGTGGGAACCAATTCACACAGTTTAAGTGAGTGTATAAGTTGCTGGTTGATAAACAGCGCAATAACAAAGAAGTAACAAGACTATATACATGGGGACTATTAAATGCATGTATCTACATTCGTAACAATACCTCCCCCTTTGAAAAATCTCACTGTCCTCAGTGAGGCAACAGTGGAAATAGAAAACAATCAATTATATGGAAAACACCAATAATGCAACTTATACATCAAACAATATTGTTATGAGTTGATGATGATTGGAACCTCACAACCACCAAACTCTCCCGAGTTCCTCTCAAAAGAGACACAAAAAGAACACACAAAACTGCCGAGATGTTGCTTTCAATGAAACCATGTTAAAAATCAACGTCGCGTGCCTATGGCACGCTTAATTACATCAAAGCGGCTATGGGTCGCCGTCACACTTCCCTCCTTAAAGAGGGCATTTATACAGTAGAAATAAATGACCTCAACCTGCTCCTGGCATTATAAGACAAATACGAAACTGAATGTTTATAAACTAAGCCCTATGATTTTCACATTGTCAATAACTATATCATAAACTTTCAAACTTTCATCACAAACAAATTTATGCAATAGCCTACCGGCTTTTCCCAAGCATGCGATGGGTCACATTTTACTAATTTCTACTTTTAAACAAATATCAGGATTCTAAACATGTACAGTAGTTGTAATCCTGTACCACCAATTATTATCTTTACTATGCATCACATGAGCCATTATGTCACAAGCATCCTTTCATAATAATTAAATAACTTTCCAATTAAATCACTTCTTCAAAAGCCTAATTTTTGTTTACGCATGCCAAATATTCCCAACGCTAACGCAAACGCGTTAGAAAACGCGTTAGGAAACACTAACGTTTTCATTTTTTTAAACGCATTCCAAAAATTCTTAACGCTAGTGCAAGCACGCTAGGAAACATTAACGTTTTTTCCCTTTATTTAAAGTAGAAATTCAAAGGGAATAGAATCAAGTTATTATGGTTTATTTTATGATAGAATGAGTTATTAAAGCAATTTGTGCAGTTAACAAGTCATGAAAGTGTTCAGTTTCATTTTTTATGAAAATGAAATTTTAGTGAATTGACCCTCCCCTTTACCATGAAATCGGCACAGCAAAGTGGCTCTGTGCGTGACGTAAGAGCCGGGCTTTGCGCTCCCGACAGCTCTAGCTCGAACGGCGATCTACACGCAAGTGGACGCAGTTCTACTCTCTCAAAAGGATTGAATATTGCCTGAATAATAGTATCTGACACACAGTTGTCCTCTCATGTCATGTCATTATTGACATTGAAAAAGTGTCAATCTCCGTAAAATAACTGTTTACAACTCAATCCATTTTGCCGAATTGTTGTTCATATGTACATGTACACGGAGATAGTATGAAAAACAAATCTATTATAGCTGTGTTACAAAAGAAAATTACCTAGTAGAATCATGTTCCGAGCTAGAATTGCCTTTGTTAATTAACAATATATAATATTTCTTATCCATTTCAATATGTCAATAACTGGTAGAATAGTGTATTTCTCACCGTTTTGTTTTGGTTTTGTTTCGTTTCGTAAAAGTTTTGTCCATCGAGAAATACATGCAAGCGCACGATCGTATACCCGGCGGTATACTATGCATATTGTGTATGTTATTGAACTAAAAGTAGTTCCAACGTATGCGCTATATTCGACGCTTTCTACAGTCCACACGATCACGATCTCGCTCTAGAATTACATCTGACAGTTCAACATGGATGAAGAATTTCAACAATGGACTTCGAAGTATCCGTGGAGGAGCAAGCTAGCTAGCTAGTTCACGTGCACTCGTTTGTTTTGATGCGCGCGCAGGAAATGTAAATCCGCCAGCGCTATCAGCCGTATACCCTTACCAAACAAAACTGCTTATTAAGCAGTCCCCAAGCAGTCACTAAACCTTCGACCACATCAGACTGCTTAACCCAAGCAGTCATGGTTTTTGAAGACCTTTTTGTAGGCAGTCCTGAATTGCGACTGCTTAAATAGGTAGTCATAGAAAAAAGGCCTTCATGCTAAGCAGTCGAAGAGTTGGCCCTTAGTAGTCGAACGTTGAAGGCCTAATTGAAGACCTTCTTGTAAGCAGTCCTAAATTGCGACTGCTAAAATAGGTAGTCATAGAAAAAAGGCCTTCATGCTAAGCAGTCGAAGAGTTGGTCCTTAGTAGTCGAACATTGAAGGCCTATATACATGAAGGCTTATGGCAGTTTGAAATTTGGGGGGAAAATACTGCCCATCATGCATCTGCGATGATTGAAAGTCAATGGAAGCATGCATGCAGTCTACTTAAGCTACTCTGCCAGTAGAATTTTCAAATTTTAGGTAAGATTAACTGTCTACTTTCATCATTCCTGCATGCAGGAATTACTAACAATTCTTTGTAACACTATTAGGCCAAAGTGTATCATATAATCACTAATAAACTGACTTGAATCAATCATTACATGACAGTTATATATTTCAAAATAACACTACAGTCCCACTCAATGAGTTTTGTGTGGCTTATTTTTTTCAATGTTTGCTTGTGGATTTACAGATTATTTATGCATGCATGTTTTGTAACTTGTAGAGTCTGGCTATACAATTTCCAACATTTTGCTAATTAATTGAATAAAAACGCAATGCTGCATGAAGTGAAAATTTGGCCTGATATCATATAGTTCATACCTCAATAATTACTTGTTGATTGCTTATATAGCAAGATACAGTGTTAAAGCTTCAGGTTAAGCAGTCGACCGCCTAATTAGAGCTTCAGGTTAAGCAGTCGAACGCCATATTAGAGCTTCATGTAAGCAGTCGAATGCTTAATTAGAGCTTCGGGTTAAGCAGTCGAACCCCAAATTAGAGCTTCACGTAAGCAGTCGGAAGGCCTAATTAGAGCTTCAGGCTAAGTAGTCGAAGGCTTATTAGAGCTTCGGATTAAGCAGTCGAATGCTTATACTGAAGCAGTCCGTACCTAATTTGCATATTAACTTGTCCGAATGAAGGCTTATAAGCCTTCAAATGCCTCGCGCCACAGCCTTACGGACTGCCTTCGACTGCTTATAAGCCTTCGAAGGCTTAAAAGACCAATTGACTACATAATGTGCATCGAAGGCTTGTGTGCAATTGAAGACCTATCTGCGACTACTTATGGGAATGCTTAGTGAATGCTTAGCGAAGGCCTTCTGTTTGGTAAGGGTAGGTAATGCGGCTGCCAATGTTCAGAGAAATCGCGGATGAATCGTAACAACACAGGCGATCGCGAATCTAATTCACTCGACTTTTCAAGCTAAACCATGAAACTAGCCATGATAGATCGACTAAAGTAATAACTATTCTTCGTTTTTTTAAAATTTCATTTGATTCATAATGATTATTAACTGTTTGTTTCCATAATGGAAGTGGTAAATTCTCCGTCTGATATGTCAAAGTGAAACTACATGTTGGTACAAAATCTGTGCAGGCCTACTGCACGACACAGTCGTATAGTTTCCCCTTCTTTTTTCACCTTTTTTCAACTTTTTTTGTCACAAACAATACATTTGTTGGAATATCATGATGAAAATATAAATGAGAAGCAAATTACAAACAATGTAGTATTATAATTTATTCTTGGTAAGGGAAAAATAGCACATAAGTTGAAGCATTGTCTTTCCAGCCTGGTATGTTATTCTGCATACAACCGCGGCAGCCGCCTGGGCTTCAAGCCCGGTTCTTACGTCACAGCTAAAGGCCGTTTCGTGTAGCGATTGAGCGAATTTGTCCCTGGGAATAGGGTGATGTTTTCACCCTAATTTCGCTTTTATGGACGCGTTATATTGTTTGAATGTCAGTCAAGCTCATTATATGGCTTATAAGCTTTCTGTAGATATGAATATCGTCATATTTAGGGGTTTTCTTTGATTTTCTCCTTTAACGCATTACATTCCTAAGGCTAACGCAAACGCGTTAGGAAACACTAACGTTAATGCTAGCGCGTTAGGGATTCCAGACACTAACATAACATTATTTATCAATATCAAAACTATAATTCTTACATCACAAAGTTTCTTTTACTTTCCTAACTAACAGTTCAAGTGCAATTTCTCATTCACAGCGATTCAATGTGAATTAAATGTCCATTCTGTGTTACTAAAAATGTCGAAGTTTGTCCATATTGTTATTCTCAGCATCCAAATGTTTCCAAAACACAATGGGTCCATTTTGTCTTCTTTCATTATTCAAAAGTTCAGAAATCACCGTTAACATAGAACATAACTTAACAAATTATCAAACACCTTCAAAGGCGGAAAAGAGGCATACGCCGCTACAGAGTCTCTTCCACAAAAGTTCTGTCATCGTCGACCTCCAGTGCTGTCTTTTCCACAAAAGTTCTGTCATCGTCGACCTCCGCGCTTCTTTCGTGGCCGACGTCTCGCACCACGCCGTGTTGCTCCAGTTCTAAACCCTGGTCGCCGAACCGCGGTAACGGGAGGGACATCCCCCCACCACCCATCGAGAGGAGTCTCCTTCACAGACACGAAGTCATCTTCGCCACCAGCGGAGTGCGCCGCATCACCAGCAAGGGCCCTCTTCTCTTGGAAGACAGGCTGAACATGCCTGCCATCAGACCCCTCACCAGTTCTCTCCAGATCATCTGCTTCAGCACAGTCCCGGGGCAGAGAGGTCTCCTGCCTGCGATGATACTCGGCACCACCAGATCGGTTTCCACGTCGCCGCCTAGCACGCCGTCTAACTTGCCCGCCACCAGAGGACCGGTCCAGTTCGTCCTGCGTTGTCATCAGCTGCCCGATGTCATCGTGGTTGTTGTTCAACACAGCGGCCCCAACCTCCATCCCTTCTGACCCTCCAGCATGGCGAAGACTTCCCTCCACACCAGCATCAGGATCTCCAAGACCACCAGGACCAACCATCACTCGATCTGCAGCTATATCATTCCCAACAATTAATGACACCCCTGGAATGGGCAGTTTCTTCACTACCCCAAGAGTAACAGGCCCAGAAAAGATGTCCAAACCAACATCCACACTGTGCAATGGCACACTCAAAATGTTGCCACCAATGCCCTGAAGAATCGCGCTAGCGCCAGTAGCTGAAGCATCACTGAAAGGCAACACATCTGCAACAATCAACGACTGGGAAGCTCCAGTGTCCCTGAACGCCTTGACCTTGCGAGCCTCCTCACTCTCCAACAAACACACATACCCTGTTGAAATGAAAGGCTCATACTGCTTTTGAATTTCCACAGGATCAGCAGACAAGACTACACTTTCACCATGCACCTTCACCTGTGCAACACCAACACTCCTAACTAGACCATTAGGAAACGTTTTTGTGTCTGTGTTCTTTTCATCTGTGTTTGTGTGTGTGTTCTTTCTGTCTGTGTTCTTTCCCTGTAAATCTGGACAATTAGTCTGTATGTGACCTTGTACACCACAATGAAAACAAGTCAACATTTTCCTCATGCCGCTATGCACCCCCTCAACCTCATAATGACTTACTACCTCCAGCAAATCTACCTTTCTGCACAAAAGCAGGTCTTCTACCCTGGGAATCGTCACAAATGTCCCAATATCGAACGCCATAGTAACAACTCAGTGGCTCGCACTCACACTGTCAAACAAAATGCTCCTAATTCAAAACTAGAATCCCTGGCACTTTATCCCCCACAGTGCAACCCGTATACAATTAAACCAAGTATACACAAACTCACTAAGCACGTACTATATACACACACTGCACGGGCAAATCCACCGTCACAGCGACCAACAACAATCGGCGCGCGCACAAACGATAACGCCGAACGAGTACGGCGGGATATTAACAGGCAAAATAAATTTCAGCACACACCATAAAAACCCGGCAATACTACCTCGAAACTTACAGAAAACTGCAAATTTCCCGGCTACAAGCCCCCATGTTATGAGTTGATGATGATTGGAACCTCACAACCACCAAACTCTCCCGAGTTCCTCTCAAAAGAGACACAAAAAGAACACACAAAACTGCCGAGATGTTGCTTTCAATGAAACCATGTTAAAAATCAACGTCGCGTGCCTATGGCACGCTTAATTACATCAAAGCGGTTATGGGTCGCCGTCACAATATCTACTCTACAACGTTCAGTTATGCTAACACGGACGCCTAAACACAATTCGCAAACACGTTATATAAACCAATAAACATTGACCTAATTATTATAGCTACCACAAATTATAATTATCTACACAACCATTAACACAGTACCAGCACATGTGCGAAATAAAAACTAAATACATAAACAATCACTTTGTTTAAAGCTCCCAAAACAGTCTTAAGTAATCTCGTGAAACATAAGAAAAGCAAACCAGATGTATTCATTTGCAGATCTAATTAATGCCATAACACCACAATTAAATCAGAACTCTGACAAAAACAAACTATCAAAACCAAGTTAACAAAGATCACTGAACCAAATGGGAAAACAAAAATGGTAAAGAAAAATGGTACCGACAAGAAAGTCCAGAAAGGAGGAGTTGGTTTAAAAATAAAACAAACATAATCATGCAATTACAAACATCATGGTAATAAGTATAACATCCAATTGTGCTCTTTCTACAGTCATATTTTGTTTCGTTTCCCATAATTTCCAAATGATTTACCAATTTTGTAATCCATTCAACGAGACTTAACACTATTATTTTAACACCTCCACATTCAAAAAAACAACAACAAATTTCTGTGGTCATATACTGAGTTCATTGTCCAAAGAATTATTTTATATCGGCATGCAATGATAAAGTTCTTTTTCTTCACGAACATCAAGGGAATGTCTATATAGTCCATTGTCTCAGCTTCCTAATTAATAACATTTTCATTCCTAAAAAAAATTATCGGAATACTGACGATGACCACCACTCCAGAAATCCGCCGTGATCGATGTCCGTGGTCGTGTACGTCATGTTAAATACTATCTGGATATGGGATAGTACATTCCGATTATCAGCTTCCATGTCGCTGTCGAGGTCGTTTTCTGCATCGTACGTTATCAAGCGTTTGCGGATGAGTTGACAAAAGGTGACTTCCTACGGCCCGGATAATTCCAGCGAAGGCGTCTGTCTCATGAGACGCAGGGCAGGTTGTCTTTTCGTCAATGTCGACCGCGTGGTGGTTGCGATATCTAAAACTACACTATATAAATTACCGGGCTCGTTCCAACGTGCAATGTCCAACGGAACCATGGCAACGGCCCCTCAGCTCCGATTTCGGCGCGACCACTTTTACAGATACCCAGTATGTTCCAACACATACTGGCTGTATCACAACGCGACTTACATACAAATTAACCTAAACTACATATATCGCACCTCGCTTCATAATCCACAACTGCAACGATGACCTCAAGGCTCCATATCGAAGACAATAATTTAACACAATAATACATGTACAAATCTAAATAGCCTTGTTTCTCACAAATACAATGAGGTTAAAACACAAACAAATCTCCATGCTCGTTTTAAATCAAAGAAAGCTCTACATAATTTTGCGAATCATATCCATAACTATTTTCTTTTCTCCGAACAATGTGCTAGCTGAGACTAATGGCGTATAAAGGGTTTCCCTCGAAGACGTCGAATTACAGAATATTTGCATTCCGATAGGTAAGGTTCTAGGTAATACCTATGCAGTACCACGCGAGCTCAAGCTTGATCGCACCATTTCCGCACGCGAGGCTGGAATCGTAGAACGATGACGTCGCACATGACGTCCGGCGTTGAGATTCCCGCAATCGATGTCGATGAGGTCCAGCATGATGACGGCGATGACCAACGGTCGGCGAGATGGACGATGAAGACAAAGTCTGCTCCGCTCCTGCTCCATGACAGTGAGGCCACCGGCTCCTCCTTGAACTCATCGCCAACAGATCGATGACCACCAAGAGCCACCACACGCCGAACTTAGCCATGCTGGACACCATGACCAACAATAACATCGATCTCTTATTCGTCCATGGTTGACGAAGAACGCAGCTACTCTGGACGCAAACAAGCTTTCTTTTTCTCGAGCATTGTTGTCACTTCAACACCGTATTCGAGATCGTCGAGGTCCATATTATTCAGCGGCATGTCCGAGGCACGTGTTGAAGTTCAGCATCCCACTTCTGACACCAGTGTAACGATTTCTGTCTTTTGACGGACAAAATTGTTATGGGAATGAAGATGATGATGATAATGATGAATGTCTGGATGGCCGAGGGTATATTTCTAGATCACAATCATAATCACATTCACTCTGTAAAATACGTTCCACAAGCTTCGATGTAAAGATAACAGTTGGCGAGAGTTATTCGGTTATTCGTTTATTCTTCCATAAACAACTTCGTACAATTCCATGACGAACAGGACTAACTATAACTTACTAACTTCGTACTGTAACTTAATAACTGACTAAGAATGAACTAACAACTGCACAAACTCCAGCTCCATGATTATCACTCTCCAGACTTAGACTTCGACACTCAACTTAATCTCAACGTATATGAACTGACCCCGAATGAGATAGAGGTCGAGGTTATATAGGCTAGTCCAGTTTACTGACATAACCCTGGACATTGACTTCCAGTCTGAGCTAGGACAAAGAATGACATCTATAAAGACACCGACTAAGAGGGAACTTAATGCATCCAAGAACAAACTCTAGCGACTTGACATTACAATGGACTTACTTCTTAGAAATACAGTAATCCCTAAACATTACAGAGCTTAAGTTTAAGCTAACGGCAACATCTGAGAGAAGGGTTAACAATACTTCTTAGAAATACACCTATAAACATTGCAGGGATTTAAGATTAAGCTTAAAACAGGGTAACGCAGATTTAATAACATCAAAAAGCATCACCGCTCTTGAGAGGGGTGAACGGGTAAACAATGGCATTATAAGGTGAGGGTTAAGTGGGAACCAATTCACACAGTTTAAGTGAGTGTATAAGTTGCTGGTTGATAAACAGCGCAATAACAAAGAAGTAACAAGACTATATACATGGGGACTATTAAATGCATGTATCTACATTCGTAACAGTTCCTTTTATTATAACCTCCATTGTGTTTGTTGCATGGAGTTAGTGAAATGAATATACAGTTGATTTGTAATTGTGTATGTATGTAAGGTAATTATTTCTACTTTATCTTTCATGTAAAGTCGAACACTTATACAAGCCTACCCTTGGCTTTTCACCTACGTCACTCTTCTTTTCCATTAATTTACACAAATATTATTTATAAAAACTAATGTATTTAGTTTGTACCATTCTTTCTTAATGTTGCATGCATGCTATTGTGTTTTATATTTGATGTTGTATTGTTTTAATGAATTGGAATAAAGATTGAACTGAACCCAAATAAACCTATTCAAACTGTAATTATTCTGTTTTCTGTTTATGAATATGAAGTTAATATTGGAAATATATTGTTTATGTATATTCAATTGTACATGTTATACGTATATAATTTGGAGGAATAAAACTCACTTTAAAAAAGTGTGTGTGTGTGTCAGTGTGTGTGTCTGTGTGTGTATGCGTGTGTGTGCGCGTGTGTGCGTTTGTGTGTGCGTGTGTGTGTGTGTGTGTGTGTGTGTCTGTGTGTGTGTGTGTGTCTGTGTGTGTGTGGCCGCGTGTGCGTACATGTATGTGATCTATAATAATATGTGGGTGAACATTTGTTGTGTTTTTTGTGTGCGTCGTTTGCTCCCGAGGGGGGGGGGGGGGGGGGGGGGGGGAGGCCACTCTCATACAAAAGTGCCACCCACCCTTGTCTATCAACCTTTCAAATGGACCCTAAATGGCGTATCGCATCTTCGTAAGTTTACACCCCTAAATGGCGTAATGCCTTGAAAGTCTACCCTTAATGACGCAAAATGAACCTGAAAATGAACCTTTTTGTGACTTGTTATTAATGAGTGGTGAAAACAACCCTTTTTTAAGAAAACGTCAACGACGCTGTATAGCTGAAATGATACCCTTTCGACGCTTTTTTGACGTTGGTGCGTAGCCAGTCATGTTTGGAGTGACCCCCCCCCCCCCCCCCCGGGCGTATGCTATGATTTTAGGGGGTGTGTTGTTGTTTTTTGTCTTGAAGAATTCAGGATCACGCTGCAAGATGGATGAAATGTGTAAAGCTTTTTGTCAGAGAAAAAAAACATCAAAGTGGGCACTGGAGCTTTGTATAATGTGTGTACATGTAAAACGAAAGAGAGAAGTAAGTGTCCATGCCTTGTGTAACAGGTAGATCTAATTATTTACCTTCATGATTGAGGTAATAACAATACTTATAATAATAACAATAATAATAGCGCATATCTCACCAAGGTGACTATGGTCTTAATGCGCGTCATAATTTTGTTGCTGATTTACCACACATCCGGCAGCATGCAGAGTTTGAAAGTCTTTCATTCGAATGAAAGGATCAGATTATCTATTAATATATGTCGTATATATATTGTAATCATCATTATGTAGCTCTTATTTCGCAAGCATCACTCAGTTTAATAATAAACTACGCCAGAGTAGCTATAGTGGACCATAATTTACAAGGACAATACACAACTACATAGCAGTTGGTGATATTTGCAAGGTCACAGTGTTCAAATAACAAAAGAATAGTTGATAATTTGATGTTTAATGGATTATGATCATTTATGACAATACACTATTCTACCATGGGCGTAAACAGGCGGGGACGGGGGACACGTCCTCCCCCCCCCCCCCCCCCCCCCTCTTACATTTGAAAGTGGAGTGGATTGTTCCCCACTTTTTCATAAATGCATACATTACTAGTATGTATGTTTGATTCCATAGCTTGCACTACACATTCTCTGAAATGTTTGTCTTATAGGTATGCGCCCAATCGCACAATGTCAAGCCAAAAAGTGGAAAAGCTCCCTACAGTGGGAGGGAGACACCCTTTACCACACCACCCCCCGCTCGGTCGCCTCGCTCCCTCGCAATGTTCCCCTCACACTTTTGAGAAGCTGTTGACGCCCCTTGACTACTACATTCATGCAGTTCGTGACATTTGTAAGGTCACGGTATTCAAATAATACCAGAATAATTGATGATTTGGTCTTTAATCGATTATGATTTTACGACAGGCTGGGACCCGCCGCCATTTATCAGAATAGCTCTCATACCTTTATTTTCGCTCTTTTTCTGAATCTTCAATGCCATGGGGTATAATATAATCCCTCTTAAAAAATGTCAGGAACCCATTAATTTTCAGCAACATCTGATTGAGTCACTTTGATCAGGGATTGTGATTCAGTTCATTTTGTGAACATTTGTGAACACACACGAACATACATAAAGGGTCTAAGGTTGTTAGCCAACCTCAAGCGACTCCGAGACCAAATGAGTGTTCTAAAAACGAATAATACTGTATGATATGCAATGAACCAATGACACACAGTTCTCTCTTATAGTCCTATCTTCTCTAGAAAGCTATACAATGATATGTTATTCAATATGCAAGAATTGAGCCTGCAAAAGAAACACACTACCTTTGATTGTTTTCTTTTAACCTATTTTGCTCGGCTTCTAGCATATTTACTTCATAATCGACTGACAGTCGTTTATCCAAATATATTATGTAAAACAAAAAGAGGGATCTACAGTCAAACCTGTGTATAGTGAGTGACCACCGAAGGAAAGTAAGACAAGTGGCCACTGTAGACATGCGACCTCTATAGACAGGTTCATTCCATTGTTTTTCTCTGCAGGGGATCATGTTTAGTGGCGACTATAAGCAGGTTGGCTGCTATAGACAGGTGGCCACTAAAACAGGTTTGACTATAGTAAATTTGCCTGGCGCGACCAAACATACTTGCATATCTATTATATATATCATGTGTATATAGTTGTTCTATCATGCCTGGTTTGGGGCCTGGATGTTTTCCTCTTTCTTATATAGAAGAAATGGGTAAGCATATTATGTGCCGTCATGCCACGATCGTTTTATGATAACAATTATGTATTATCTGATTGGGACTCATTGTATAAGCAAGAGAAATAGATCAAGGGCGGTCTGTGGTGCTGAATAAAACCAGTGTGATAATTATACTTTATTTGAGCTTGTTTGGAGAATATAATATATTATTATTGTATGGAGAAGCCTCTAGTCTGGTGATGTAATCGTATCCAACCAATATCATTGCATTCCGTGGTTTGTTGTATTTATTTTTAGAAAATATTTTTGTCAAGACGGGGTTCTTTCTTCGTTTATTATTTGTACTCGTGACATAATCCCTCAGTGCGCGGGTTTCTCTTTCTGTCCTGTTGATGTTCATGACAATCAATTATTTATTTAAAGCCAGTGGCATCTTATTTTCGTCCCAGTTTCTGCAGTTCAGCAAACCTATTAAAAAAACACAGGACAAAGATCCATTATAAATTTTAGTTGTCCACGTCATGGGAGAGATTCCAGCTAGTTTCTAATATTTTTGAGTTTGTATTTATGACTGCCGTAGCGTGGTCGGGCTAATTAAGGGGGGGGGGGGGGGGTGGGGTGCACGCGAATGAGTGTGGGCACACCATATATGTATTTGTTTATTTCACACAGAGTTCCCTTGTAAGGATTTTTTGTATTGTCAACTTATTTGGGGGCGCGGGAGCCCGTGCCCTAGACCCCCCCCCCCCCCCCCCCCAGTAGCTACGCTATTGCAACACGCCCTGCGCTAGTGCATCGCCCAACTCATATCTGCACTGGCCGTCAAGAGGTGTGGTTGTGTTTGACATCTTCTCTCTTCAATATCATTCTATTCCGATCTCGCTGCACCGTCCTTGATCTGCAAGATGAAGTTGCTGATTCTTTCAATCTGCATCGCAGTCGCATCTGCCGAGTATCTGCAGCTTGGTGAAAGTAAGTTTACAACTAAATTATGATCAGACATTTTCGACTCCAAACAATGCTACTTGTAAATGGAGTTTTTCTTTAATAGAAATCTGACTTTCACTACCACCCCATTCTAGTGGAGCCTGACGCAGTCTCAGTTTGAATTAAGGAATCTAGTAACATTGCCAAAATCTCATATACCTTGCAGTTGTATTCGCATTTTTAATAGACACATTGAACAGATTTTAGTTTGCCAAATTCTCTTTCGTCTTCGTTTCAAAGATATTTATGATTGAAGTGTTCGGATTTAAACAATCTCCATGAGCTAATTCCAAATGCATGTGTAAAAAGTATAATTGCATTGAGTTAGTAAATATCACCTTTTCATTTTTGCTTATTACTCGATCATAATACCTTCTTATTTACCATCACATTTCTAAACATCGCATACTGGTATCAAATTATATCTTTTTAACTACTCTAAATGGGGTTTTATTTCATATAAATCTAACTTCCACTAACACCCAACAGTAGTGAAGACGGTCCGTCGAGCCAGACATCCAGTTTTCTGTTGCATACATTTTGAGGTACAATGTAATAAAATAAAATATTATGACATATTGTGTAAATACATTTATTTGCTATCTCTTGCTGATTTTTTGTTTGAATATTTAAATTGCAATTTTCTTTGGTAATAAGCGATAACTTTAACCTATTAATTATTTAATTGATATAAATTATATGATATATAATACCTTGTTCTATTTTTAATGCATTATACATTGTTAACTGACTTGTATGGACTTAAGACTTTTTACTCAGTGAATTTTTGAAGAAGCAAAAATTAGTTTGAATTTGAATTTAACTGAATTAAGGCACAGTCTCGGTAATACCACCGTCGACATTGTTGGTTTTGAATTTGAATTTTGAATTTAAAACACACCAATATATACAGCAATGATACATGCATTACAAATGATATAAATAAAGTCGATAACCCTAGGGGGCCCTTTAAAAGCATATAAGCTTGTCAGTAAGGACCCTGTTAAATTATACAAAACGCAAAAATATTCCATTTGTTTATGAAAGTAGTTACCGTAAACTAAATACTGTAAAACTAAATACAAACAAATTTACAATTACAAAGAGCACCCTCAACCCCCCACCCCCTACCCATCACCCCCCCCCCCCCCCCCGATCCCACACTCTTAATTAAAGGGCAATGAAACCCAAGCAAAATGTTGCTTTCATAGTCTTGAAGAGATTAAGAAGAATAATTTCTGAAAGTTAGAGCATAATCGGGTAAGAAACAAGAAAACTACGGCTCTTTGAAGATGTCCATTTATTCCTATGGGGAACTCAAATTGGCAAGGCACTCTGATAAGTGTGTGGACAACTCCCCATATTTTTTGTACACAAATGTTCCCATTTTTGCAGTTTTCTTCATTGTCACATTTTTCCATTCCCCCAACTCATGATATGGTATGTATACAAGCATTCTACAAAAAATATGTTGAACTCGAAAGAAGGGTAAACATGAATTTTGAGAAAATTTAACAAAACTGAAATTTTGTGTACAAAATGTATGGGGAGTTGTCCACAACTTTGCCAGAGTGCGTTGCCAATTTGAGTCACTCAAAGAGCCATAGTTTTCTTATTTCTTGACCGATTGTGCTCACATTTTCAGAGACTATTCATTATATTTAGTGTCTTATAGTGCATACAACAATTTGTCTGGATTTCATTGTCTAAAAAGCGCATCATAAAAGACCATTTAGTGACACAATACCGGCTGTTGTGGCTATTCATTTGGGAGCGTGTATACTGTTAACAATGTCCTTTTTAACTTAGTTTTAAAGGTTGGTAATGAAACTGACTGTCTAATACATTTATCAATGGAGTGCCATGTATCTGGACCACTATGACTAATTGATCGTTCAGCTATTTGGGATTTAGGATTGACCAAGTGAAAGTTCGCTGAATTTCTAGTGTTATATTTATGCACTTGATCATTACTTAAGAACATACATTTAAAATATAACGGAAGTAAATTTGCGTTAAATTTATACATAAATGTTGCAGTTTGTACGAAAGTAATATCTTCAATTTTCAAAACACCAAGCTTATAAAATAGTGGATTTGAATGAGCAAAATACGAAGAATCAGTACATATACGCATTGCTTTCTTTTGCAAAATTAATAGGAATCCATATTCTTTTTTTCTACCCCAAGCGATATTATAATATGACAATCTTGAGTGGATCAAAGAATTATACAATAAGGTGAGAGATGTTAATGGTAATGTTTCTTTAAGTTTACGTAATAGTCCTACAAGTCTAGAAATTACGGATACAGTATTCTGAAAGTGGACATTCCAATTTAAATGATTATCTAAAGTGACACCTATAAATATTGTACTATCTGTTCTTTGTATAGAGTAGCCATTTATAAAGTAATTCACATTGTTGATAATCCACGGTTACTTTAGGGTTTGTGAATATGACATAATTCGTTTTTAATGGGTTAGGTATTAATTTGTAAATATTAAGCCATTTAAATAATGCTGGTAATTCATTATTAAGGGTACGTATAAGACAATCTAGATTATAATGAGAGAGTATGACAGTGATATCATCAGCAAAGATAGTTAAAGATAAAATAGGTGACGCATGAACAATGTCATTAATATAAATAAGAAAAAACAGTGGTCCGAGAATCGAACCCTGGGGTACCCCGTGGCTTACATTTAGAGTTTCGGACTGTGTTGAATCCAATTCAATAAATTGCTTCCTATTAACAAGATAATCCTTAAACCATAATAAAGGTATGCCTCTAATGCCTATATTATTGAGTTTGTACAAAAGTATATCATGATCGAGAGTGTCAAAGGCTTTTGAAAGGTCACAAAAAAACCCTATTACATATTCTTTGTTAGCTAGTTTAGTACTTATTTTGTCATATAGTTCAAGAACAGCTAAATCAGGAGAGTGTTGTCTTCTAAAACCACATTGATTACTACATAATGAATGTTTATCCAAGAATGCATATGTCTGATCATATACTAATTTTTCTAATATTTTAGAAATACAAGGTTTCGCTTTAGTAACTGACCAGTTATTTTCAGGTGGAGGGACAAAGTATTTAAACAAATTGAGAGTACAAACATTATCACCATTATCATATTCATCATCATCATCATCACCACCATCTTTATCAATATTATTACCATCATCATCATCATCATCATCATCATCATCATCATCATGTTCGTTATTAAAAAGCTTATCATCACCATCATCATCATCATCACTACCACCATTATCTTAACCATCATAGTCATCATCATCACCACCACCACCAACCACCACCACCATAATCGTCATCATCTTCTTCGTCGTCATCACCATCACCATCATATTTATCTTAATTTGTATTATTAAAAAGGTCATCACCATCATTATTATCACCATCATCATCAACATCATCTTCACCACCATTATCATAATCACCATCATCATCATCACCATCATCATCATCATCGTCATCATCATCTTCATCGCCTCTATCATCATCATCTCAATCACCATCATCATCTTCATTATTAACACCATCACCACCATCATTATTATTATCATCATCATCATCATCATCATCATCATCATCATCATCATCATCATCATCATCATCATCATCATATCATCTTCATCATCATCATCATCATCATCATCATCATATCATCTTCATCATCTTCATCATCATCATAATCATCATCATCATCATCACCATCACCACCATAGCCATCAACATCACCACCACCTTCATCATTGTCACCATCATCACCATCATCATCACCGCGTCATCATTGTCACCACCACCACCATTATCACGATTACCACCATTATCGTACCATGCAGAGGGCAAGGCGTGGGCCGACGGGCTGGAGGATAAAGAGGTTGACTCCTCGCTCATGATGCTGCGGGATCTGCAGATGTACTTGGCGGGCAGAGGATCGCAGGAGACCAAGTGCAAGTTAGCCTGCGATAGTGGCAACTGTAAGGAGAATTATCGCGGGGACTGGATCTGCGTACGCAGTAAGTTCAACAGCCTCGGTATCGTAGTCTAGGGGGTAGTCAGCAACATCCAACTCGTTATGTTTTATCCTTAGGTTCCACCCTAATATTATGACGTCATCATTTCTATGTTCAAAGTGGTGATTCTGAGTTAGCAACTAACGGAAGAGAAAGAAGAAAATTCATCCAAAGAGACACTCTGTATCTATGCAAATTTGGCTTAATTTCCATAATTTATGCAAATTTATTCATGGAAAGGGGATATTCCATGAAATTGGTGTCTTTATTGACATATTTAAAAAAGTACATATTCCTTGGATTAAAAGAAGAAAATTCATTCAAAGAGACACTCTGTATTTATGCAAATTAGGCCTAATTTCCATAATTTATGCAAATTTATTCATGGAAATGGGATATCTTTAAAAATTGTGTATTTATTGATTCATTTGAGAGATCATATTCAAATTCGAACTTGAATAAAACATACACACAGAAAGTATACATGGTACAACAATGCATCGCAATAATACAGCACGTCAAATACATCAAATATCACAAAAGAGGCAATACAAGAAGTAAATTCACAGTGTGGAGGGAAGAACAAAGGCCATTGACCTGTCTAAGGCTCCTCCCCGGAATTAAGTACAGCATAAAACAGTAAGAAACAGTAAAAAATACATAGAGTAAAAAGAATAAACACATTGATCACACACACGCAACACACACAGTCACACACACACACACACACATGTACAAACTAACATATGGGGAGATGCTTTGAATATAAATGTATATCAAGTATGTTTAACATGGGTAGGCAAGGTTAAGTATATGAGTTGATAATATTTGTTTTTAGTTAACGAGTAAAAATTAGAAATGAAGTGCATTGCGTTTGAGACTTTTGGAGGCAATTCCATACAGGGCGTATCAAAAAAAGCGTAACACTTTTGAAAAATCTGTCAAAATTACATTTCAAAATATGTTGAAGATTTGTTCATGTTGATAGATGCCCAATCGTCTCATTTATCAAGTGCCACTAACAAAACAAATTTTCGTTCACCGCTTGGGCGAACACTGACTGTTTTTGTCCAGAGTGTGAAAAATGACTTGCGCCAAATTGAAAGAAGAGGGAAAATTAAACCACCAGTCCGTATTTACTACCATTAAAACAAATTGTTCCTTTGCATGAATTTAAGATTATGTTATGATCATAGGCAATTTCAAATTTTAACTGTTCTCGAGACCAAATGTCAATGGTCTCGACCGTCATTTTCGATGGTCTGTCTCGACCTCGAACAGTGTGAAAAACTGGTCCCGGCCTCAAAAAATGTCAAATTCCCCCCCCCCCCCCCCCCCCCCGCCCTCGCTTACAGGATTCTCAACCACTTGGTCTTGTGGCCGGACCTGGCCTTGGTCTCGAAAATGCCAAAAATTCGCTGTCTCGCCTGCGAATATTTACTACGACTACCACCAGTCCCCCCCCCCCCCTCCCACCTCCACTCCCCCATCCCCCACCCCCCCCCCCCCCCCCCCTGCTTACCGGATTCTCAACCACTGGGTCTTGGTCTTGGTTTCGAAAATTGTGGACCGGACCTGGCCACGGTCTTGAAAATGTCGAAAATTCGCAGTCTCGGCTGCAAAAATTGTCTACGACTACCCCCCCCCCCCCCCCACCCCCCACCCCCCTCTCCCGCTTACCAGTTTCTTAACTACTGGGTCTTGGTATCGGCCGTGAAAATTGTACACTGGACCTGGTCTTGGTCTTGAAAATTGTGCAGGTACTTCGTCTCGGCTTTGAAAATGTTCTACGACTCCACCCCCCCCCCCCCCCTCCTGCTGACATAATTTTTTTCTGAACCCCCCCCCCGCCCCTTGAACAATCCTGGGTACGCCACTGGTACCCATTGGTTATGCTAGTCTAGGAATGATCTGGCAAAGAGCAATTCATTTGAATGGGAGTACTTATTCGGACTCCTGGTTTAATTTTCCCTCTTCTTTCAATTTGGCGCAAGTCATTTTTCACACTCTGGACAAAAACAGTCAGTGTTCGCCCAAGCCTGAATGAAAATTTGCTTTGTTAGTGGTACTTGATAGATGAGACATTTGGGCATCTATCGACATGAACAAATCTTCAAAATATTTTGAAATATAATTTTGACAGATTTTTTCAAAAGTGTAACGCTTTTTTTTGATACGCCCTGTATATTTGGGCCAGAATATTTTATAGTGCTTCTTGAAAATTCATATCTATAGTTTGGTAAACTAAAATTTTCAGATTGTCTAATGGAATACAAAATCATATTTTTATTTTAAACAAAATAACAGTCAAATAACGTTGGTAATTTTTCATGTTTAAAAATATACATTAAAACGAGCAGTTTGCATAACATACAAATCACACAATTTCAACAACTTGAGTTTTTTAAATAATGGTTCTGTAAATTATGTGCACGAGGCTTGGAATTTGTAATTATTCTTATTGCATATCTTTGAAGAGTTATAAGTCTATTCAAGTGTGACATTGCACAATTACCCCAATTTATGCTACAGTAAGTAAGATGTGGCAAGATCATAGTTTGATATAATTTAACAAGAATATTAAGAGGTAAAATGTCCTTAAGTCTATTTATTGCACCTATTCCTTGTCTTACTTTTATACATAAGCTACATAATATTATGTGTTCTTTCCATGAAAGTTTATCATCTATTACAATACCTAAAAACTTTGTTGATTTAACAAGAGGAATCTTACACGAGTTTATACATATGTTCACATCATTTTCTACATTTATTCATGGGAATGGGATATCTATAAAATGGTGTATGTATTGATATATTTGAGATATCAAATTCAATTATGGAAATAAGGCCTAATTTGCATAGATACAGAGTGTCTCTTTGGATGAATTTTCTTCTTTTTAACCAAGGAATGTGATCTCTCAAATATATAAATAAATACACAATTTGTATAGATATCCCATTTCCATGAATAAATTTGCATAAATTATGGAAATTAGGCCAAATTTGCATAGAAACAGAGTGTCTCTTTGTACGAATTTTCTTCTTTTGATCCAAGGAGTATGTCTGCCAAGTAAAACAATCGTACCCCAAATTGCAGTCACGGACCCCTTAACCACCCTACTATAGGGGGATGTTTCATTAAGATTCAAATTTGACCTAAAGCCGTTGGTCTCTTTGTTAAAATTGGTATTGGTGAAACAGATCTTTTGAAACGGCATAAAGTTTGATAAAATTAGTGAAGTTAATTATTATTAGAGCTTTGAAATATATATTGTATTTCTGGGGTGGGGGGTGGATTTCAAATACGTATAGGTTAAAAAAAACCATTTGATTAATTCAATCAATAGTATACCCAAGATAGTTAGTGATGGGAATTCTGCACTTATCGGTAACAGAAAGCATGGTAAGTGGAAATACCCACGCTTGGCTACCCTTCTGTTTTGGTCAAGAGGGCGCTGCACAAAATAATTTGTTTGTGAGGTAATGAAAAACTGACTGTAAAATTTGAAAGAACATAACAATTTGAATGGCAGAATAAACTTTATTTGATCAAAATCGGTTAAGAAATGGCTGAAATATTTATAAATACATTCAATCGTAATAAATTCTGGGGCCCAGATTTATTCCATGATTTTTAACAAAATTGTACAAATGCCTATACTTCAACAAATTGTGAAAGAGGTTTTTAATAGTAGTTGATGATCTCTCTAGCTAATCATTATTTCAACAAGACATAACATGCATAATTTTGTATGGAAAATGGTTGAAACCAATTTTTTTTTAGAGAGCGCCTCTTGTGTGGTGGAGTTATAATTATCAGTTTGTAATGTCATTGTGCAGGATTTTTTTTCTAAAGCTCAGCCTTACCAAAACTGTACTACCTCTTTAAAGGACAAGGAAATCCAAACAAATTGTTGTATGCACTATAAGACACTATCTAGGATGAATAGTCCCTGAAAATTTGAGCACAATCGGTCAAGAAATAAGAAAACTATGGCTCTTTGAAAAGAGCCATTTATTTGTATGAGTGACTCAAAGTTGAGGACTACTCCCCATACATTTTGTATACAAAATGTCAATTTTCTCAAAATGTACGTTTACCCTTCCTTTGAGTTCAAAATTTGCTTTATAGAATGCTTTCATACATTAGATATCATGAGTTGTATGGAAATGTGTGACTATGAAGAAAACTGTAAACATTGGAACATTTGTGTACAAAACATTATAATAGTCCACACACTTATCAGAGTTCGTTACCAATTTGAGTTCCCCATATAAGAATAAATGGACATCTTCAAAGAGCCATAGTTTTCTTGTTTCTTGCCCGAGTATGCTCTAACTTTCAGAGATTATTTCTCCTAATCTCTTCAAGTCTATAAAAGCAAAACTTTGCTTGTGTTTCATTGTCCTTTAATCATTGATCCTTTCTCTCCCGGACCACCCAGGTGAAGATCTGGTTGCCAAGGAGAACCTGAACCTCCGTGATCTCATGATGGCCCTCCAGAAACTCAACACGCGAGGTACGTCACATGTATCCACATTAAAGGGATCTATAGTTATTCAATTCAATTCAATTCAAGGTATTTTATACAACTATTTGTAGCCAAAAGGCTAAATTACAAGTGAATTTACATGGTAAAAAACATCAAAAATTACATTAATTGAAAGAAAATATACATAATATTATACCAATACAAAATATAAATAAGGATGCAAGTGATTGCAATGTAAAAGTGGCAGAATTTAAATAATGCCTATCAAATTATCAAAATATGCGGAATAACTACAAGTGTAAATCAAATACGTAGTATCAAAATTAAAAGCTTTTACATATTAGCTTAACTTATTTAATGAATGGGTAATCTTCAGTTCAATTAAACTAATTGCAAGGGCGTTTAAAGCATAAAAGGTTTCTATTAAAACTTAAGTTCCTATTAAAATGATGTATACATGTACGAACAAAAGCAACCAATGATTATATGACTAAATGAATGAGAATTACAAGCAAATCAATCAATAATAATGCACAGGAGAGCAAACTGCTATAGACTGTAAATCATAACATTAAATTACAGGTTATAAATAAAGCCATGTTGGGTTGTATTACATGACTCAGATGTAAGTACTCCAGTAAAATACATTAAATTAGCGTACAGAAAATATATTTATATAAGAAAAATATATTATATTGTCCAAATCCCAACAAACTTACTTAGAACTTAGTGGTTCTCTCATACTTTGTTGTATTCGTATTACCAATTACAAGCATAGAACCGGGTGTTCAAATGTCTCTTTCATTCGAAAGATATCTACAAGTGTTGAACTATCCACTGGATACTAATAACTGTGTACAAAGTCAGTGCAATGAGTTAGCGAATATCACTTTGCATTTTCCTTCATTACTTTGGCATATAACATCCATTCAATGTGAAATTATCACACAACAGTCCGAGGACGTATCAGATTCACGAAACTACACATTATACCAACTATTCCTCACTACGTGCACATGCCAACAAACCCAGGCCGCGTCTTTAGTCCCAGACGCAATTAATAATTATCGATCATATTCAAATCCTAGGCCGCGTCTCTTGGATGGTGACGATAAAGGGTGGTCCCAGACGTAAATAATCATACTTGATTGAGTGCGTATGTAAATGCCAAATAACCAACCAACATCTATATGATTATAATGAATGTTTTGTCCTCCCTTTCCCCCAACATCTCTCCTCCACCTCCTAAAATAGATGCCGAGCAGAAGCAGGACCTAGCTCTGCGGGACCTCCTGATGGCCTTGGCTGACAACTAGTTAAGACCTGGTCCTAGGCTAAGAAGGCTGAAGTCAACGCAACTGAACCAACTTTTTTTTCCAGAAGGCTGCATTATACCCATAGCTATAAATAGTAGCAGTGTAATTATTATAAGAATTGCATAATTTGTTATACTAAATACTATGTACTCGATTATATCGCGTAACATGATTTCCAAGCGCTTTCCAGTTATATCATTACCCGGGTATATCGGTCACATGACTCACAATTAATGCAACACACGACGTGCACTCTCCACTCCCGTGGGAGCAATGCAGCCTCCCATGGGCCCCTACGTTGTATAATTATTATCGACTACACGTATGTAATACGGTCGTTCACCAACATCTACTTTGTGTTTTCATTTAGTGTATTTGAATGTATTTTGTATACTAAATTACATTAATATAATATAACACTTTACCACAGCAAACCCATGGTAGGACAGCTTTATAATAGCTGCTTCAATATTCAAAAATGCATTATGGGGAACTAATTGTAAAGTTGTAACATGTGAAAAGTTTGATGTCTTTCATTTTTGTAATGGTGTTTTTTAGAATGGGTTAATGGAGATACGGTACACTGTAAATTTTATTTTTTTAACAAGCAAAGTACAAATACAGCGGATCGTATGTAAATTTGATATGGCTGTAGTAAAAATACAGCAAAATTTGTTGTAAATATAATATACAAATGAAATCTGTATTTCTAAAGCAGTTAATGAGTATACAAACATCAAATTGTCATTAAACTACACACTGTGTGTAATACACTTCAAGTTTTTTAACAATGGTAATTTTACATCTTGTTGTTTTCCTGCGGAACACCCATGTAAACAAAAGGGGGACATTGATTTTACAGACATTTTGCATTGATATTCAGTCATTCCTTTTCACAGTATACATTATACCATTGCATTGCTGAAGCCTAAAAACTGATATAACGTAATCAGAGCAAATTGGGAAAAGTTTACAGTTGTGATTTAAATCATTGTAACTTAATTGTGAGTTATTTTACTGTTTAACCATAACAGAGTATTAAACACAAGTATATATAACAAGTATCCATAAGTCACATAGCATACTTGCCACATCAAGTGTAAACATTACCCCTGGCATAGTGGTACGGACGTTTGACTGACGATCTTATTGGCGAGGGTTCGAATCTCGGCTAGGGTGATTTTTTTCGTTTTTGTTCACATTCATTCTCGTCTAATTCTAATCAACATACATTTTGTAACAACAAATACATGAACTGTATGTACGAGAAAATAACAACCCACCTGTATTTTTACATCACTTTATGGCGAATCTGCTGACAGCAGATTTGCTGTAAAATTACAGAGATTTTGTTTACAGTGTATGTGTATAAATTGTATTCTTTCAGCACCTGGACCCCTGAAATTCAGTTGATATAATGGTAATCCCGGTACAGGATATTCACTCATGTGAAAGTATATATATAATTACATCATGATTATGATTTGCTTTCAATTTAAAGCATTAATAGGATATTCCATAATAGTGCACTCTTTGCAGAATAATATAGGTACAATTGTATATCAAATTAACTAATACTTATATTTTATGTGTTTCTCAAACAGAACTTGAAGCAAACATGCAAGTGTTCAATTAAGTAAATGTTAAACATAATGTCCTATAGTAATTAGTATACTTTATGTTATAACAATGATAATTTAAATTTCATATAGCATGGAACAGCCTATACCAAAGTCATAAATAAAATATAAGCATGATAGCTTTATATAACCGGTATAATGAATGTCTCTGCTGTATATAAATACTGTGATGGAATTATGTGTTAAAGATACTGCACTCCATTTGCAGGCATATTCAAGTTCAGTAAACAATTCCTGTACACCAAATTGGTGACATTTTAGAGAGCAAAGTGATAAAGGATTCAAATGATACACCAATAATGTGTAATCTTTCAGGCCCATTTCCACCATTCTTAATTGGTAATAATTATAATTTTACTATTTTCAGAGAAGTAATAACGTTTCATCATGAAATGGATTGTATCCCTTTGGTTTTGTTGAACAAAAATTAATTTAATATTCAGGTTGCAACGTCAACTACAAACAAGACGTACACCTGTACACTGAATGTTCAAAGCGTCTGCAGTTGCTATAGACTAGTTAAATGGTCGCAGCGATCTGTTATGATTTCAAGATCTAAATGTCATATAATTACAAGAAAACGCATATTTTCAAGTCCTAATTTTCCCAGGCTCACAGTTATAAGACAATTATCTCGCATATTTAGAATGTTGGCTTGCACAATGAGGACAGTATCGTATTATATACAATCATAATGCTAAATGACGCTTTGTATGAGGTGTGTATGTATGCGTGCGTGTGGCAGCGAAAACTGACGATATATTATGACCGTTTGTCCGTCGGGCCGGTCGTGGCATGGTATATATCATATGGACCGTTTGATTTGGGATCGCTTCTGAATCGTTGAGTGATAATGTCATAACATAATTATGATATATGTTTGTGTATTTGTTTTCCCTTTCCCGTCTGTCTTTGTGATAGTCTGTAAATGTTTGTTTGTGATTATGGGTGCGTCTGTTTGTATACATGTATGTGTGTATGTACATGATGTACGTACGTTCATTTGCTTATGAGGCGTATCGTGGGAGCTAAATTTAAAAAGGCGTTAAATTCACTTTTTCAAGTTTAGAGAAAAGCATCTTTCTTTATCAAACTGCTTATGCGATGGGAATATGTTTTATTATGATTGTATAATTCATCCTCAAGTTTGGATTTCTAGATAGCTACGTAGCTTATTAATGTACTGATATCGTTAACTCAACTTTTTTTCATGGAAAGTGGATTTAGCGCCTTTTGGAACTAAGCTCTATATGAAGAGTTCTTGATGCAAGCACCGATAAAATAATTTGTATAATTTCTGAGATGATTGAACCTAATAAAAAAAGCTGAAAATAATACACAAATACTAGTATGTCATACTTTTAATCATATCGTTCCAAAAATAAACCTTGATTTGCAAAAAGTATGGTATCATTTATAAGGCAATGCTGTGTGTTATCAGGTTATACGATGATACCTTTATTTTAAACATTAGGAAACTAGCGTGTGTATGTTTTTACGTGGGAACTCTTCATATAATACTATACACAAATATGTCATATTTCGAACTTTTCATACTATACATCGGGGGGGGGGGGGGATGGGGGGTTCACAAAGATCCTAAGTTGAACTTAACACTAAGTTGGACTTACAAATCATGAATTGCCATTTGTAGCCTTGGAATAAAATATATTCATAAGCAAAAATGCAAGTATTTTAGACTTTCCATAAATTTTACATCACGAACATGAAATCGCCTTGACATTAGCAAATATAAATGATTTGGATCAACATTTCATGCCTTTTTAAAAAGAACTTTTGCACAAAAAATCGAAGAAACTAACGGCTTACCATAATACCGGAAATGTTTGACTAGAAGCGCTTTGGTACATGGCTCTGTATGTTGTCTTTAAAATAGCGTCAGCTGAGTCAAAAAGTAGGAAGTTTCCTGAGACGTTGAATGCAATTTGAATGTGAATGATAATGAATATTGATGATGAATAATGACTACTAAATGTAAGTTGGTTTACAGGAAGCTTGCGATTGAAATAAACGATTGTATCAAAAAGGGTATTATATAACATATTACTGATTTAAATTCCTTAATAGATGTTCAAAGCCACCACTATCAACAAAGGCTAATTTAGATGGGGCCTATAGACCTCTCTTGCAGGTGGGAAAACATGTACGTGCAGTTGGGGACGTTTGCAAGGTCACAGTGTTAAAATAATACAAGAATAGTTGATGATTTTGGTCTTTAATCGTTATAAAGTTATGAACCAGAGCGCTATAATAACACTACCTGGCCATTGAAAAAAAATCATTTGGATGGGCATATCTCAGCCAATACTTAACATGGGTAAGGTAAAGGTAGTACCTCTGAGGTCTGGCTGCCGTGTCCCCCCCCCCCCCCCCCCCCCCCCCCCCCAGGGATAAACTGGACATTATTGGTCCTAACCCTACACTCAGCTCTCATCTGTGGCTCCAAGAAGTGGCTAGCATGCGACCACGGCCACACCCCGGACAACAGCCTCGGCAGGCTGGCTAAACCAGGTGAGGGTAACTGCTGAGCCCACCCTCAGCAGTGACAAGGGATTACCTACCCTAGCGTGTGAAGACAGCACTGATGAATGGACATTTCCAAGAAGCGATCAGTTTCAATGGCCAGAAAATCGGCGCTGCAGGCGACGTGGAACGCTTAGGGCTTGACGAGGAACACATAAGTAAAGGCCATCCACTGCAACCAAAGGAGCCTCCAGCCGTGACGATTCATCGTACAACTGGATCAAGACTCCCGAGGTCGAGAGAGCGGGATTGTCACTGTGAAATGGCTCTACCACGATAAGAAATTCCCGCACAGGTTTCATCGTGCAATCAAACACCAACCAAACTCTACCAAGTCCGATGGGCTAGCAGCGAAGCGATAGGTGCTGATGATCATTGGGAGTCGTAGTTGCGAACTTGCATGTAGGCGGCCCTGGAAAAATGGTCGCTTGTCTTCGAACCCGGGACAGCGGAGACAATCGGCAACTTCCAAGGCGACTGGGCAGCCTCACGAGGATAAGCACTGCCCACCCCATATGGGGGAGGGGGTTAGAAAAGGTACCCTAAAGAAGGCCTGTTCCACCTACGCTGGCTAGAAACCCGCGTCTGGTAGATTCATCCACTTGGCGGGCGACCTACTAAAATAAATCTAATGAAGCTCATCATAGGAGCATGGAATGTGAGAACATTATTAGATAGCGACACTACTACTAGACCTGAGAGAAGGACAGCTCTCATTTCAAGAGAGCTGGCCAGATACCGGATTGAAATTGCCGCTTTAAGCGAGACGAGGCTTGCAAAAGAGGGTATGCTCACGGAGAGAGGTGGTGGATATACCTTCTTCTGAAAAGGAAAGCCAGAGACAGAAGACAGGATACATGGTGTTGGGTTTGCAATCAGAACCAGTATGCTGAAGGACATTCCCACTCGTCCTGAAGGAGTTAGTGAACGCCTCATCAGGCTGCGCTTCCCCCTCAATAGATCGCGCCATGTTACCATCATCAGCGCCTATGCACCCACCCTTACCAGCTCCGATGAAGCAAAGGAATAATTCTATGAAAGCCTTGACAGACTAATCAAGACTACTTCTGAAAGTGACAAACTGCTCATACTTGGGGATTTCAATGCCCGAGTTGGGAAATCCACAGAAGAATGGCAAGGTGTGATTGGCCCCCATGGTGTTGGAAAACAAAACAGCAACGGTTTACTCCTTCTCAGCAAATGCATGGAACACAATCTCTGCATCACCAACACTCTATTCCGCCAGGTAGACAAGTACAAGACAACATGGATGCACCCTAGATCAAAGCAATGGCACTTGATATACTATGCTATCACCAAACAAAGAGACATTCAAGACATCTGCATTACACGCTCCATGAGAGGCTTATAATGTTGGACAGACCATACACTAGTCAGAAGCATCCTCAATCTACAAATCTCAAGACGGCAGAAGAAGACTTCAAGGTCTGTGTGCACAGCTTTCAACACGGCTCGACTGGAACAGGCCGCTTGCCGCACACAGTACCAGGAAGCGCTTGATAACAGAATAAAGACACTCACCTTTGACACTGAATGCACAAATCACTGGATACAGTTCAGAGACATTATAACCGAGACGGCCAAGACGACACTGGGCCCGTAATAGTGTGTAAATCAAGACTGTTTCGACGAGAATGACGAACAGATTGCACAGCTTCTCAAGGAGAAAAACAAGGCCCATATGGAATGGCAGAATGATCCCGGTTCTACATCCAAGGCTGACAAGGTCAGACATCTCAAGGGTCAAGCCCAGAAGGAACTAAGAAAGATGGAGGACAAGTGGTGGCATGATAAGGCAGAAGCGATTCAAGAATACGCTGATGCTCGTAACTACAAGTCGTTCTACGAAGCATTGAAAACTGTGTATGGACCCTCCAAATCAGGACCAAACCCCCTGCTCTCAGCAGATGGCTCAGAACTGGCACTTTAGTACCTTGTCAAAAAATCCATCCACAGTTGATCTCTCTGCTCTGGATCCTCAACAGGATACACTACATGTACTTGACCAGCCGCCCTTCATCAGTGAAGTAAAAAAACGCCATCAAACAGACAAATACAGGAAAGGCATCCGGCAGAGATGGAATCCCAGCTTTACTCCTCAAAGCTGTAGGCCCCCATGCCCCCATGAATTTCACAAGATATTGATTGGATTTGGGAACAAGAAAAGATGCCAGAGGATTTCCGAGATGCAGTAATGATCGCGCTTTACAAGAATAAAGGCAGCAAGACAGACTGCGGAAACAGAGGAATTTCCTTACTGTCAATTGCTGGGAAAATATTCGCTCGGATTATCCTGAACAGACTTATTGATATGACAGAAGCCAACCTTCCAGAAGCTCAGTGCGGTTTTAGGCCAAACCGTGGCACTTCTGACATGATCTTCAAAGTGATCCAAATACAAGAAAAGTGTACTGAACAAAACATGGACTTGTACACTGTTAATCGACTTGACAAAGGCCTTCGACACTGTAAATAGAGAGGCCCTCTGGATTGCGCTGGAACGGTATGGCTGCCCATCGAAGATCATCAAAATGATACAACTTCTTCACGTAGGAATGACTGGACAGGTTCTATCTTCAACATTAGGTGCCTAACAAAAACAATCACCACGGTCATAAGGGAGGCTTTATTTGCTGATGAATGCGTACTTATGGCACACGCGGCTGGAACACTACAGACCATATTGGATAGGTTCTCTGAGGCTTGCAAACTATTCGGCCTCACCATCAGCCTCCCCAAGACCGAAGTCATGTTCCAACCATCCCCAGAGTCCACTGCTCCTCAACCAAACATCACCATAGATGACACAGTCCTGGAGACAGTTGACAGCTTCAAGTACCTCGGAAGCGTGATCTCAAGTGATGGCTCCCTCGATAAGAAGATCCTAGCACGCATAGCCAAGGCAAGCCAGGCGCTGGGACGACTCCGCACCAGAACCCTTAATCACCATAATATCACCAGTACAACCAAGCTTAAAGTGTACTCCGCTGTAGTACTGACGACACTACTGTCATGACTGTATGGCTGCGAAACCTGGACTCCCTACAGGAGGCACATCAAACAACTGGAGAAGTTCCACATGCGCGCTCTTCGTTCCATTCTAGGGATCAAGTGGCAAAAAAAGATCCCGAACACGGAAGTGCTTGATAGGGCTCACTCGTCCACCATCGAGGCAATGCTACTCAAGTCACAACTCCGCTGGACTGGACATTTCGTGAGCATGAACGATACGCGCATCCCAAAGCAATTGTTCTTCGGAGAATTTAAAGAAGGAAAAGGTACAAGGACAACTTAAAAGACAATATCAAATGGTGCGGTTTTAAGCCAGAAGAACTTTCCATCGCCGCATCAATCAGACAGGGCTGGAAGACTGTTTCCAGAGAAGCCGTGGCTGCCCTTAAAGAAAGTCGACGCAGTCAGGCACTTGCTGCAAGGGAAAAGCGTCATAGAGCTATTGCGTCTCCTGCTAGAACAACACAGTTCCTGTGCCCAGTCTGTCATTGACTATGTAAATCAAACCTTGGACTGTACAGCCACAAAAGGAGCCACAAAGATGCTGCACAATGACGTCAAACTCGACCTCGAGGGACTACCTATTGATTGATATTGACTTAACATATTCAAATGATTTTTCGACATTTGGACATTATTTTTCATGCTCTTTCGGAAAATGAAGATTTTGATGACGGCATAGCTTCTGTACTCTATTATATTTACATACCAACATCTAGTTTGTGATATTTACAAGGTTACAGTGTTCAAATAACACAAACACATGTGACTATTTGGTCTTTAATCGATTATAGTTATTTAGGATAATACATTACTACATACCGACATCCAGTTGGTGACATTAGACAAGAAAAGTTGATTCTTTGGTACTTAATCGATTATGATGATTTACGGATGGGAACCGCCACCCTTTATCAGAATATCCAATTGATTTATAGCTCTCATGCCTTTATTTTCGCCCCTTTTCTGAATATATAGTGCCATGGGGCATGGGCTGACAGGAAACCATTCCTTTTTAGCAAAATCTGATTGAATCACTCTGATTGTGATTCGGTTCGTTTGTGAGCATACAAACACGAAAGTACAATGAAGGGTCTGAGGTTGTTAGCCGACCTCAAGCGTCTCCGAGACGAAAATGAGTGTTGTAAAAAAATAATATAGTAAGCAAATAATTACCGTTGGTGAAGGTGATGGGACAAACTTTCACTTCCGAGGCGATCTGGATGTAGCTATCTTTCCGAAGCGAAGCTGAGGAAAGATAGCGTATACATTCAGATCGCCGAGGAAGTGATGATTTGCCATCGCCTAAACAGTTCAAAAGTCAACGTTCTAAACGCGCAAATAGAGTCATGGCAAACGGTGTATGATACATACAGTGCATAGTACGTATATTATACGCAACGTATACATTACATTTGTAATTCGCGCCACACATCGACTGTGGAATGTGTGGCTATTCAAATCCTGTACTAAAAGCAGCAGACCTACCGTACCCGGTACCGTAAGGTAGGTCTGCTGCATAGTACGGAATTTGAATAGCCACACAGATCCACAGTCAATTCAATGCAACCGCGGGGTGAAGATAGTACGTTACCAATTAGATAGTGAGTACAACGCACTTTCACCCAAGATATCTACACAGTGTAACGAAATTTTCTTCTCCCATCAATGATGGACGAAACTATGTTTCATCACGTGATTAACTTTTGACCAATCGTAGAGCAAGATTCTTCGTATGTGGAATATAATACTGTATGATATGCAATGAGCGAATGACATACAGGTCTCTCCTAGTCCTATCATCTCTAGAAAGCCTAATGAATATGCAAGTAACCTTACAATTATCAATTGAGCCTGCTCGGCTTCTAGCATATTTACTTCATTTTTGATTGACATAGTCTTTTATCCGCATAATATATTACATTAAAAAAGGGATCTATATACTTAGTAACTTTGCCTGGCACGACCAAAAACACTTGCATATCTATAGTTATATAATGTATATATATAGTGGTTCGTTCAAGCTTGGTTTAGGGCCTGAATGTTTTCCCACTGAAATGGGTTAGCACATATTCTGTGCCGTCATATGCCACGATCGTTTTATGATAACAATTATGTATTATCTATTTGGGACTCATTGTATAAGCAAGAGAAACAGATCAAGGGCGGTCTGTGGTGCTGAATAAAACCAGTGCGATAATTATACTTTATTTGAGCTTGTTTGGAGAATATAATATATTATTATTGTATGGAGAAGCCTCTAGTCTGGTGATGTAATCGTATCCAACAAATATCATTGTATTCCGTGGTTTGTTGTATTCATTTTTAGAAAATATTTTTGTCAAGACGGGGTTCTTTCTTCGTTTATTATTTGTACTCGTGACATAATCCCTCTGTGCGCGGGTTTCTCTTGCTGTCCTGTTGATGTTCATGACAATCAATTATTTATTTAATGCCAGTGGCATCTTATTTTCGTCCCAGTTTCTGCAGTTCAGCAAACCTATTAAAAAAGCACAGGACAAAGATCCATTATAAATTTTAGTTGCCCACGTCATGGGAGAGATTCCAGCTAGATTCTAATATTTTTGAGTTTGTATTTATGACTGGCGTAGCGTGGTCGGGCTAATTAAGGGGGGGGGGTGGGGTGCACGCGAATGAGTGTGGGCACACCATATATGTATTTGTTTATTTCACACAGAGTTCCCTTGTAAGGATTTTTTTTATTGTCAACTTAATTGGGGGCGCGGGAGCCCGTGCCCTAGACCCCCCCCCCCCCCCCCCCCCCCCCAGTAGCTACGCAATTGCAACACGCCCTGCGCTGGTGCATCGCCCACCTCATATCTGCACTGGCCGTCAAGAGGTGTGGTTGTGTTTGACATCTTCTCTCTTCAATATCATTCTATTCCGATCTCGCTGCACCGTCCTTGATCTGCAAGATGAAGTTGCTGATTCTTTCAATCTGCATCGCAGTCGCATCTGCAAGTAAGTTTACAACTGAATTATGATCAGACATTTTCGACTCCAAACAATGTTACTTGTAATAGGAGTTTTTCTTTAATAGAAATCTGACTTTCACTACCACCCCATTCTAGTGGAGCCTGACGCAGTCTCAGTTTGAATTAAAGAATCTAGTAACATTGCCAAAATCTCATATACCTTGCAGTTGTATTCGCATTTTTAATAGACACATTGAACAGATTTTAGTTTGCCAAATTCTCTTTCGTCTTCGTTACAAAGATATTTATGATTGAAGTGTTCGGATTTAAACAATCTCCATGAGCTAATTCCAAATGCGTAAAAGTGTAAAAAGTATAATAGCATTGAGTTAGTAAATATCACCTTTTTATTTTTGCTTATTACTCGATCATAATACCTTCTTATTTACCATCACATTTCTATACATCGCATACTGGTATCAGATTATATCTTTTTAAGTCATAACATAACTACTCTAAATGGGGTTTTATTTCATATAAATCTAACTTCCACTAACACCCAACAGTAGTGAAGACGGTCCGTCGAGCCAGACATCCAGTTTTCTGTTGCATACATTTTGAGGTACAATGTAATAAAATAAAATATTATGACAAATGTGTAAATACATTTATTTGCTATCTCTTGCTGATTTTTTGTTTGAATATTTAAATTGCAATTTTCTTTGGTAATAAGCGATAACTTTAACCTATTAATTATTTAATTGATATAAATTATATGATATATAATACCTTGTTCTATTTTAAATGCATTATACATTGTTAACTGACTTGTATGGACTTAAGACTTTTTACTCAGTGAATTTTTGAAGAAGCAAAAATTAGTTTGAATTTGAATTTAACTGAATTAAGGCACAGTCTCGGTAATACCACCGTCGACATTGTTGGTTTTGAATTTGAATTTTGTATTTATTTACAAAATGTATGTTGATTAGAATTACACGAGAATGAATGTGAACAAAAACGAAAAAAATCACCCTAGCCGAGATTCGAACCCTCGCCAATAAGATCGTCAGTCAAACGTCCGTACCATTACACATTACACATTACAATATGTATTGTAACTTTATTGTGAGTTATTTCACTGTTTAACCATAACAGAGTATTAAACACAAGTATTATTATGATACACAAGTATATTATGATACACAAGTATATTAAACACAAGTATATATAACAAGTATCCATAAGTCACATAGCATAATTGCCACATCAAGTGTAAACATTACCCCTGGCATAGTGGTACGGACGTTTGACTGACGATCTTATTGGCGAGGGTTCGAATCTCGGCTAGGGTGAATTTTTTCGTTTTTGTTCACATTCATTCTCGTGTAATTCTAATCAACATACATTTTGTAACAACAAATACATGAACTGTTTGGAGGAGAAAATAACAACCCACCTGTATTTTTACATCACTTTATGGCGAATCTGCTGACAGCAGATTTGCTGTAAAATTACAGAGATTTGTTTTACAGTGTATGTGTATAAATTGTATTCTTTCAGCACCTGGACCCCTGAAATTCAGTTGATATAATGGTAATCCCGGTACAGGATATTCACTCATGTGAAAGTATATATGTGACCTTACACCACAAAACGACCGTTATGTCGTTGTGGTAGTTTGTCTGTTATTAGCTGATATAGCCAAATTTTGTTTAAAATATGAAATTCAAGGTTTTAGTATTTCTTGAATGAGGTTATCATAATCTTCCTTTTGTAATATTTTGAGCGTCAGAAATCATGTTTAACTATGATTTTTAATCAAATAAGTATGATCAGATAACAGTGCTTGAATGGACGCCGATCTTTAAAACAGCCTGTTTTCTCCCTAACTTTAAAACTGATTCAGCCATATTCCAAATCTCGGGTGCTCATTTTGAGAGGGTTCGCTAAGTCCAAATATGACAAAATATATACCATTTGAAAGGTAATGACTTCTACTTTAATTTCATGTAAAAATAAGCACAATCATTTTCCCCGACATAGTGGTCGTTTTGTGGTGTGAGGTCACATATATAATTACATCATGATTATGATTTGCTTTCAATTTAAAGCATTAATAGGATATTCCATAATAGTGCACTCTTTGCAGAATAATATAGGTACAATTGTATATCAAATTAACTAATACTTATATTTGATGTGTTTCTCAAACAGATCTTGAAGCAAACATGCAAGTGTTCAATTAAGTAAATGTTTAACATAATGTCCTATAGTAATTAGTATACTTTATGTTATAACAATGATAATTTAAATTTCATATAGCATGGAACAGCCTATACCAAAGTCATAAATAAAATATAAGCATGATAGCTTTATATAACCGGTATAATGAATGTCTCTGCTGTATATATAATTATACTGTGATGGAATTATGTGTTAAATATACTGCGCTCCATTTGCAGGCATATTCAAGTTCAGTAAACAATTCCTGTACACCAAATTGGTGACATTTTAGAGAGCAAAGTGATAAAGGATTCAAATGATACACCAATAATGTGTAATCTTTCAGGCCCATTTCCACCATTCTTAATTGGTAATAATTATAATTTTACTATTTTCAGAGAAGTAATCACGTTTCATCTTAAAATGGATTGTATCCCTTTGGTTTTGTTGAACAAAAATTAATTTAATATTCAGGTTGCAACGTCAACTACAAACAAGACGTACACCTGTACACTGAATGTTCAAAGCGTCTGCAGTTGCTATAGACTAGTTAAATGGTCGCAGCGATCTGTTATGATTTCAAGATCTAAATGTCATATAATTACAAGAAAACGCATATTTTCAAGTCCTAATTTTCCCAGGCTCACAGTTATAAGACAATTATCTCGCATATTTAGAATGTTGGCTTGCACAATGAGGACAGTATCGTATTATATACAATCATAATGCTAAATGACGCTTTGTATGAGGTGTGTATGTATGCGTGCGTGTGGCAGCGAAAACTGACGATATATTATGACCGTTTGTCCGTCGGGCCGGTCGTGGCATGGTATATATCATATGGACCGTTTGATTTGGGATCGCTTCTGAATCGTTGAGTGATAATGTCATAACATAATTATGATATATGTTTGTGTATTTGTTTTCCCTTTCCCGTCTGTCTTTGTGATAGTTAGTCTGTAAATGTTTGTTTGTGATTATGGGTGCGTCTGTTTGTATACATGTATGTGTGTATGTACATGATGTACGTACGTTCATTTGCTTATGAGGCGTATCGTGGGAGCTAAATTTAAAAAGGCGTTAAATTCACTTTTTCAAGTTTAGAGAAAAGCATCTTTCTTTATCAAACTGCTTATACGATGGGAATATGTTTTATTATGATTGTATAATTCATCCTCAAGTTTGGATTTCTAGATAGCTACGTAGCTTATTAATGAACTGATATCGTTAACTCAATTCCTTTTTCATGGAAAGTGGATTTAGCGCCTTTTGGAACTAAGCTCTATATGAAGAGTTCTTGATGCAAGCACCGATAAAATAATTTGTATAATTTCTGAGATGATTGAACCTAATAACAAAAAGCTGAAAATAATACACAAATATGTCATACTTTTAATCATATCGTTCCAAAAATAAACCTTGATTTGCAAAAAGTATGGTATCATTTATAAGGCAATGCTGTGTGTTATACGATGATACCTTTATTTTAAACATTAGGAAACTAGCGTGTGTATGTTTTTGCGTGGGAACTCTTCATATAATACTATACACAAATATGTCATATTTCGAACTTTTCATACTATACATCGGGGGGGGGGGGATGGGGGGTTGGGTGCGGTTCGTTATTCCGAAGGTTCGTTATTCCGAAGGTTCGTTATTCCGAAGGTTCGTTATTCCGAACACGCAAATTTCCTATACCTGAGTGTTCGTTAATCCGAAAATGAAATAGGGTTCGTTAATCCGAACATTTGTTGCATTATTCCGAAGGTTCGTTATTCCGAAGGTTCGTTATTCCGAAGGTTCGCTATTCCTAAAATGAAATCGGGTTCGTTATTCCGAAGGTTCGTTATTCCGAAGGTCCGTTATTCCGAAGGTTCGTTATTCCGAAGGTTCGCTATTCCTAAAATGAAATCGGGTTCGTTAATCCGAAAATGAATTTGGGTTTGTTATAATGCTATAATTTCATATAAAGAGATAAAATAAACTTACATGTTTGATTGGTCTGGCCAAGGGAGGGAAAGGGGGAGGGGTATGCTTAATGCAGGCTGTAAATTAAATAAACAAAACACAAACTATAGTATTATAACAAGCCCGATTTAATTTTCGGAATAACGAACCCGATTTTATTTTCGGATCAACGAACCTTCGGAATAACGAACCTTCGGAATAACGAACCTTCGGAATAACGAACCCGATTTTATTTTCGGATCAACGAACCTTCGGAATAACGAACCTTCGGAATAACGAACCTTCGGAATAACGAACCTTCGGAATAACGAACCTTCGGAATAACGAACCTTCGGATTAACGAACCTTCGGAATAACGAACCTTCGGAATAACTGAACCTTCGGAATAACGAACCTTCGGAATAACGGACTGTAACCGGGGGGTTCACAAAGATCCTAAGTTGAACTTAACACTAAGTTGGACTTACAAATCATGAATTGCCATTTGTAGCCTTGGAATAAAATATATTCATAAGCAAAAATACAAGTATTTTAGACTTTCCATAAATTTTACATCACGAACATGAAATCGCCTTGACATTAGCAAATATAAATGATTTGGATCAACATTTCATGCCTTTTTAAAAAGAACTTTTGCACAAAAAATCGAAGAAACTAACGGCTTACCATAATACCGGAAATGTTTGACTAGAAGCGCTTTGGTACATGGCTCTGTATGTTGTCTTTAAAATAGCGTCAGCTGAGTCAAAAAGTAGGAAGTTTCCTGAGACGTTGAATGCAATTTGAATGTGAATGATAATGAATATTGATGATGAATAATGACTACTAAATGTAAGTTGGTTTACAGGAAGCTTGCGATTGAAATAAACGATTGTATCAAAAAGGGTATTATATAACAGATTACTGATTCAAATTCCTTAATAGATGTTCAAAGCCACCACTATCAACAAAGGCTAATTTAGATGGGGCCTATAGACCTCTCTTGCAGGTGGGAAAACATTTACGTGCAGTTGGGGACGTTTGCAAGGTCACAGTGTTAAAATAATACAAGAATAGTTGATGATTTTGGTCTTTAATCGTTATAAAGTTATGAACCAGAGCGCTATAATAACACTGCCTGGCCATTGAAAAAAATCATTTGGATGGGCATATCTCAGCCAATACTTAACATGGGTAAGGTAAAGGTAGTACCTCTGAGGTCTGGCTGCCGTGTCCCCCCCCCCCCCCCCCCCCCAGGGATAAACTGGACATTATTGGTCCTAACCCTACACTCAGCTCTCATCTGTGGCTCCAAGAAGTGGCTAGCATGCGACCACGGCCACACCCCGGACAACAGCCTCGGCAGGCTGGCTAAACCAGGTGAGGGTAACTGCTGAGCCCACCCTCAGCAGTGACAAGGGATTACCTACCCTAGCGTGTGAAGACAGCACTGATGAATGGACATTTCCAAGAAGCGATCAGTTTCAATGGCCAGAAAATCGGCGCTGCAGGCGACGTAGAACGCTTAGGGCTTGACGAGGAACACAGAAGTAAAGGCCATCCACTGCAACCAAAGGAGCCTCCAGCCGTGACGATTCATCGTACAACTGGATCAAGACTCCCGAGGTCGAGAGAGCGGGATTGTCACTGTGAAATGGCTCTACCACGATAAGAAATTCCCGCACAGGTTTCATCGTGCAATCAAACACCAACCAAACTCTACCAAGTCCTGCGGCGATGGGCTAGCAGCGAAGCGATAGGTGCTGATGATCATTGGGAGTCGTAGTTGCGAACCTGTATGTAGGCGGCCCTGGAAAAATGGTCGCTTGTCTTCGAACCTGGGACAGCGGAGACAATCGGCAACTTCCAAGGCGACTGGGCAGCCTCACGAGGATAAGCACTGCCCACCCCATATGGGGGAGGGGGTTAGAAAAGGTACCCTAAAGAAGGCCTGTTCCACCTACGCTGGCTAGAAACCCGCGTCTGGTAGATTCATCCACTTGGCGGGCGACCTACTAAAATAAATCAAATGAAGCTCATCATAGGAGCATGGAATGTGAGAACATTATTAGATAGCGACACTACTACTAGACCTGAGAGAAGGACAGCTCTCATTTCAAGAGAGCTGGCCAGATACCGGATTGAAATTGCCGCTTTAAGCGAGACGAGGCTTGCAAAAGAGGGTATGCTCACGGAGAGAGGTGGTGGATATACCTTCTTCTGAAAAGGAAAGCCAGAGACAGAAGACAGGATACATGGTGTTGGGTTTGCAATCAGAACCAGTATGCTGAAGGACATTCCCACTCGTCCTGAAGGAGTTAGTGAACACCTCATCAGGCTGCGCTTCCCCCTCAATAGATCGCGCCATGTTACCATCATCAGCGCCTATGCACCCACCCTTACCAGCTCCGATGAAGCAAAGGAATAATTCTATGAAAGCCTTGACAGACTAATCAAGACTACTTCTGAAAGTGACAAACTGCTCATACTTGGGGATTTCAATGCCCGAGTTGGGAAATCCACAGAAGAATGGCAAGGTGTGATTGGCCCCCATGGTGTTGGAAAACAAAACAGCAACGGTTTACTCCTTCTCAGCAAATGCATGGAACACAATCTCTGCATCACCAACACTCTATTCCGCCAGGTTGACAAGTACAAGACAACATGGATGCACCCTAGATCAAAGCAATGGCACTTGATATACTATGCTGTCACCAAACAAAGAGACATTCAAGACATCTGCATTACACGCTCCATGAGAGGCTTATAATGCTGGACAGACCATACACTAGTCAGAAGCATCCTCAATCTACAAATCTCAAGACGGCAGAAGAAGACTTCAAGGTCTGTGTGCACAGCTTTCAACACGGCTAGACTGGAACAGGCCTCTTGCCGCACACAGTACCAGGAAGCGCTTGATGACAGAATAAAGACACTCACCTTTGACACTGAATGCACACATCACTGGATACAGTTCAGAGACATTATAACCGAGACGGCCAAGACGACACTGGGCCCGTAATAGCGTGTAAATTAAGACTGGTTCGACGAGAAAAACAGATTGCACAGCTTCTCAACTGAGGAGAAAAACAAGGCCCATGTGGCAGAATGATCCCGGTTCTACATCCAAGGCTGACAAGGTCAGACATCTCAAGGGTCAAGCCCAGAAGGAACTAAGAAAGATGGAGGACAAGTGGTGGCATGATAAGGCAGAAGCGATTCAAGAATACGCTGATGCTCGTAACTACAAGTCGTTGTACGAAGCATTGAAAACTGTGTATGGACCCTCCAAATCAGGACCAAACCCCCTGCTCTCAGCAGATGGCTCAGAACTGGCACTTTAGTACCTTGTCAAACAATCCATCCACAGTTGATCTCTCTGCTCTGGACCTAATTCCTCAACAGGATACACTACATGTACTTGACCAGCCGCCCTCCATCAGTGAAGTAAAAAACGCCATCAAACAGACAAATACAGGAAAGGTATCCGGCAGAGATGGAATCCCAGCTGTACTCCTCAAAGCTGTAGGCCCCCATGCCCCCATGAATTTCACAAGATACTGATTGGATTTGGGAACAAGAAAAGATGCCAGAGGATTTCCGAGATGCAGTAATGATCGCGTTTTACAAGAATAAAGGCAGCAAGACAGACTGCGGAAACTACAGAGGAATATCCTTACTGTCAATTGCTGGGAAAATATTCGCTCGGATTATCCTGAACAGACTTATTGATATGACAGAAGCCAACCTTCCAGAAGCTCAGTGCGGTTTTAGGCCAAACCGTGGCACTTCTGACTTGATCTTCAAAGTGATCCAAATACAAGAAAAGTGTACTGAACAAAACATGGACTTGTACACTGTGTTAATCGACTTGACAAAGGCCTTCGACACTGTAAATAGAGAGGCCCTCTGGATTGCCCTGGAACGGTATGGCTGCCCATCGAAGATCATCAAAATGATACAACTTCTTCACGTAGGAATGACTGGACAGGTTCTATCTTCAACATTAGGTGCCTAACAAAAACAATCACCACGGTCATAAGGGAGGCTTTATTTGCTGATGAATGCGTACTTATGGCACACACGGCTGGAACACTACAGACCATATTGGATAGGTTCTCTGAGGCTTGCAAACTATTCGGCCTCACCATCAGCCTCCCCAAGACCGAAGTCATGTTCCAACCATCCCCAGACTCCACTGCTCCTCACCCAAACATCACCATAGATGACACAGTACTGGAGACAGTTGACAGCTTCAAGTACCTCGGAAGCGTGATCTCAAGTGATGGCTCCCTCGATAAGAAGATCCTAGCACGCATAGCCAAGGCAAACCAGGCGCTGGGACGACTCCGCACCAGAACCCTTAATCACCATATTATCACCAGTACAACCAAGCTTAAAGTGTACTCTGCTGTAGTACTGACGACACTACTGTCATGACTGTATGGCTGCGAAACCTTGACTCCCTACAGGAGGCACATCAAGCAACTGGAGAAGTTCCACATGCGCGCTCTTCGTTCCATTCTAGGGATCAAGTGGCAAAAAAAGATCCCGAACACGGAAGTACTTGATAGGGCTCACTCGTCCACCATCGAGGCAATGCTACTCAAGTCACAACTCCGCTGGACTGGACATTTCGTGAGAATGAACGATACGCGCATCCCAAAGCAATTGTTCTTCGGAGAATTTAAATCAAATGTAAATGTAAATGTAAATCAAACCTTGGACTGTACAGCCACAAAAGGAGCCACAAAGATGCTGCACAATGACGTCAAACTCGACCTCGAGGGACTACCTATTGATTGATATTGACTTAACATATTCAAATGATTTTTCGACATTTGGACATTATTTTTCATGCTCTTTCGGAAAATGAGGATTTTGATGACGGCATAGCTTCTGTACTCTATTATATTTACATACCGACATCTAGTTTGTGATATTTACAAGGTTACAGTGTTCAAATAACACAAACACATGTGACTATTTGGTCTTTAATCGATTATAGTTATTTAGGATAATACATTACTACATACCGACATCCAGTTGGTGACATAAGACAAGAAAAGTTGATTCTTTGGTACTTAATCGATTATGATGATTTACGGATGGGAACCGCCACCCTTTATCAGAATATCCAATTGATTTATAGCTCTCATGCCTTTATTTTCGCCCCTTTTCTGAATATATAGTGCCATGGGGCATGGGCTGACAGGAAACCATTCCTTTTTAGCAAAATCTGATTGAGTCACTCTGATTGTGATTCGGTTCGTTTGTGAACATACAAACACGAAAGTACAATGAAGGGTCTGAGGTTGTTAGCCGACCTCAAGCGTCTCCGAGACGAAAATGAGTGTTGTAAAAAAATAATATAGTAAGCAAATAATTACCGTTGGTAAAGGTGATGGGACAAACTTTCACTTCCGAGGCGATCTGGATGTAGCTATCTTTCCGAGGCGAAGCTGAGGAAAGATAGCGTATACATTCAGATCGCCGAGGAAGTGATGATTTGCCATCGCCTGAAACCAAAAGGTGGTAATTTGCTTTATATACATTGGAAACATTTCACTGGTAGGGTCTACGAGAAAGACAATCTAACTGTTTTTAATGTTAGGCCTAGTTCTAACAGTTACCGGTACTAGACTTTGATCTACAGTACTTACCAACAATGCTATTCCAATTAACTCCATGAAAATTCCATAGGCTAGCACTTGGGTCTAAAATGAAAGTGAACTCCAACTCCAAGTCAGAAAACTCCAATTGAAACTTTGTAAACTCCAAGAAAATTGTAATTAATGATGATGAAACACATCATTTTCATATTTACCTCAAATATTCAGGCCAACCAGGATTACTTCACATTCAGCAACTATTTTAGATAATATTTTTTATAATTACACAGAAAAGGTACAAGATAGTGGTATTATATTGACAGATGTTAGTGACCATTTAACCCCTTATATAATTATTACTTTTGATAATGATGTAAATGAATATAATGAACAATTTATAAAGAGAGAAATTAATGATTGTAATATTCAAACATTTCAATCAAAGTTACATTCTGTTAATTGGAGTATTTTTGGATTATATTAAAGATGTAAATCAAAAATACAGTAAGTTTATTGAAATATATTGTAAATTATATGATGAATGTTTCCCAGAAGTTCAGATAAGGAAAAAGAAACATCAGTTTGTTAAACCATGGCTTACTGTTGAAATTAAGAAAATGTGTAAACATAAATATACTTTATATAAAAAATATTTGAAAAATACTACTACCTATCGAGAACAGGTGTATAAATGTTACAGAAACACGGTAAATAGTGCAATACGAGATGCTAAACGTAAATACTACGATGCTAAATTTAAAGATGCTTTGAATAATGCAAGAAAAACATGGAGTATAATAAATGAAGTATTGAATAAGAAAACATATAAGGACCCTATTAAGGAAATTGAGCATGAAGGAGATGTTGTAGTTGATAAAGTTGAAATGTCTAATTTGTTTAATGATTTTGTTAGTACTATTGGAAAGAAAATTCATGATAATGTACATAACTCAGGAGATAGTACTCGTTCTATCAATAGTTATTTGCATGGAAATTGTTTGGACTCTTTGTTTTTTAGCCCAATTTTAAAATCAGACATTATTAATATTGTTTTAAATTTAGATGTAAATAAATCAGCAGGGTCTGATGGAATTAGTCCTAAAGTGTTGAAATGTTCTATTGATGCAATTGTTTCTCCTTTGTGTAATATTTGTAATTGTTCTCTTGAGGAAGGTGTTTTTCCTAGTGCATTAAAAATTACAAAGGTTATACCAGTTTTTAAAGGAGGTAGTAAAACTTTATTGAATAACTATAGACCTGTTTCTGTTTTATCAGTTTTTAGTAAAATTTTAGAAAAAATTGTACATAATAAATTGATATATTTTGTTGATAAACACAATATTTTATACAGTAAACAATTTGGATTTAGAAAAGGATACAGTACTAGTCATGCCCTCATTGATTTTACAGATAAACTCGCCAAAGCCTTTGAGCAAAAAGAAACAGTTATAGGACTTTTTTTAGATTTGTCAAAGGCATTTGATTGTATTGATCATTCTATTTTATTACAAAAACTTAATTTTTATGGAATAAGAGGTATCGCATTAAAATGGTTTCAAAGTTATTTAAGTAATAGGACACAGTATGTATGTATAGATGGACATAATTCTCAGTATAGAAATATTTCTGTTGGTGTACCTCAGGGATCTAACCTGGGACCTCTTTTGTTTTTGCTTTATGTTAATGATTTGCAATATGTAAGTGATGTTTTATCTGTACTTTTATTTGCTGATGATACCAGCCTATATGTGTCGGGTAAAGATTTAGAACATTTAAATGATGTAATTAATGTAGAAATGGGTAAAGTGCAATCATGGATTATAGCCAATAAACTCCAAATTAATTATAGTAAAACATGTTATATAATATTTAGACCACATAATTTAGATATTAATGAAGATTTGATAAATATTCAATTAAATGGGGTTGTAATAAATCAAGTAAAATGTACTAAATTTCTTGGTGTATTTATAGATGAAAAATTAAGTTGGAACGAGCATATTAGTTATATTTCTTTAAAGATTTCGAGAATAGTTGGAGTATTAAATAATTTGAAGTATATTTTGCCTTTGCGAATTTTAGTGAATATATACAATAGTATGGTTTTATCACATTTAAGTTATTGTAATATTGTTTGGGGCAATTGCTCATTTTATTTATTGAATAGACTCTTTTTATTACAGAAAAGGGCTGTTCGTGCGATTACTAAATCACATTATTTAGCACATACACATAAGTTATTTTTCAAATTGAAAATATTAAATGTATATGACATAAATAAATTGCAGAATGCATGTTTTATGTATTCATATTTCAAAAACTTATTACCTCCTCTTTTTAATGGATATTTTAAATATAATAGGGATATTAATGTGTATAAAACAAGGAATTCACATAAAATATATACTCCGTTCTGTAAATATAAATTTTCTAGATCAATTATTAGTTATCAAGGTGCGATAGTGTGGAATGATTTGCCTGATGAATTGAAACAGTGTCAAACTCTAGGTAATTTTAAAAGGAAGTTTAAAGGATTATTGAATAGTACATCATTACAATAGATCTATAATTTAAATGCCTGCTTTTTATGTGTTATGTGTGTTTTTTAATTAATTTTTATATTCATTTCAATAAGTCGTAGCTAATAAAGGGAAAGGCCTTGACAGGCCAATGGCCTTTGCCTTTCCCTCACATCCTCTACGGCTTATTTTTACTATTTTATCATGTCCTTGTATTGCTGTGTGTAGATGTTTTAGATGTTTGTATATATATATACTCTCGAATACTGTTTTTTCTACATTGTTTCCTATGTATATATTCTGATGTATATTTTGATGTATTTTTTAATGTGATGTGAAATAAACTGAACTTAAACAGTTCAAAAGTCAACGTTCTAAACGCGCAAATAGAGTCATGGCAAACGGTGTATGATACATACAGTGCATAGTACGTATATTATACGCAACGTATACATTACATTTGTAATTCGCGCCACACATCGACTGTGGAATGTGTGGCTATTCAAATCCTGTACTAAAAGCAGCAGACCTACCGTACCCGGTACCGTACGGTAGGTCTGCTGTATAGTACGGAATTTGAATAGCCACACAGATCCACAGTCAATTCAATGCAACCGCGGGGTGAAGATAGTACGTTACCAATTAAATAGTGAGTACAATTACGCACTTTCACCCAAGATATCTACACAGTGTAACGAAATTTTCTTCTCCCATCAATGATGGGCGAAACTATCTTTCATCACGTGATTAACTTTTGACCAATCGTAGAGCAAGATTCTTAGTATGTGGAATATAATACTGTATGATATGCAATGAGCGAATGACATACAGGTCTCTCCTAGTCCTATCATCTCTAGAAAGCCTAATGAATATGCAAGTAACCTTACTATTATCAATTGAGCCTGCTCGGCTTCTAGCATATTTACTTCATTTTCGATTGACATAGTCTTTTATCCGCATAATATATTACATTAAAAAAGGGATCTATATACTTAGTAACTTTGCCTGGCACGACCAAAAACACTTGCATATCTATAGTTATATCATGTATATATATAGTGGTTCGTTCAAGCTTGGTTTAGGGCCTGAATGTTTTCCCACTGAAATGGGTTAGCACATATTCTGTGCCGTCATATGCCACGATCGTTTTATGATAACAATTATGTATTATCTGATTGGGACTCATTGTATAAGCAAGAGAAACAGATCAAGGGCGGTCTGTGGTGCTGAATAAAACCAGTGCGATAATTATACTTTATTTGAGCTTGTTTGGAGAATATAATATATTATTATTGTATGGAGAAGCATCTAGTCTGGTGATGTAATCGTATCCAACCAATATCATTGTATTCCGTGGTTTGTTGTATTCATTTTTAGAAAATATTTTTGTCAAGACGGGGTTCTTTCTTCGTTTATTATTTGTACTCGTGACATAATCCCTCTGTGCGCGGGTTTCTCTTTCTGTCCTGTTGATGTTCATGACAATCAATTATTTATTTAATGCCAGTGGCATCTTATTTTCGTCCCAGTTTCTGCAGTTCAGCAAACCTATTAAAAAAACACAGGACAAAGATCCATTATAAATTTTAGTTGTCCACGTCACGGGAGAGATTCCAGCTAGATTCTAATATTTTTGGGTTTGTATTTATGACTGGCGTAGCGTGGTCGGGCTAATTAAGGGGGGGGGGGTGTGGTGCACGCGAATGAGTGTGGGCACACCATATATGTATTTGTTTATTTGTTTATTTGGGGGCGCGGGAGCCCGTGCCCTAGACCCCCCCCCCCCCCCCCCAGTAGCTACGCCATTGCAACACGCCCTGCGCTGGTGCATCGCCCACCTCATATCTGCACTGGCCGTCAAGAGGTGTGGTTGTGTTTGACATCTGCTCTCTTCAATATCATTCTATTCCGATCTCGCTGCACCGTCCTTGATCTGCAAGATGAAGTTGCTGATTCTTTCACTCTGCATCGCAGTCGCATCTGCCGAGTACCGTAGAAACCCGCTGTGAAGCACCTATCGATGTCTTGTTTTTAAAGAGCGCTCTCAAACTCCGAAAGAGAGACATTATTCAAGAATGCAAATGATGGTCATGAATAATTGAATATTCATGAGAATAATAACGAAGGTAAATCTCATGAAAAGGCCGCATGAAATAGACAATGTGACTGTGTTTGATATGGGGTGTGTACAGGGGACCCCACCCCCATGAAGCTCTTGTCCCCGTTGTTAATGAGGATTCAAACAGATGAATCAACTTACAGGACAGGAACAAACATGAGAGGACAATTTGTAATGAAGGTATATAGGATATCTTAAATGCAGACAATCACAGTAAAGCGTTCAATATACGCCTACATGATCACTATTTTCAACGTTCTTGCCCACCCCCCCCCCCCCCCCCCCACCTCCCCGCCCCCGTTCGTAAAGTAAACGTTTACCACCCTACACCTCTCTGGGTTGCATTAATTCAGCCACTGGTGGCCTAGATGTATGTGTGTTTATTGTTTCAATACAATGGTTTCCTGTTGTTCGGTTTAAAGACTCAGGAAAAGAGGTAAATGGGGTATTTGTAACGGTATTATAAGCTTTGTTTGTACGACACAAATTGTTATTGTTATTGTTATTGTTCGACGTTGTCACTGACAACCTGCTCCTTCGGTAACACTTTATGCCATATGTGCCTCGCCATCCGCAGGGGAGCCAGAAGTCGCAAGATGTCGAACCTCAGAAATCACGATTGATTTGAAATTGCATGAAAAGTGAAACAAAATATTATTGCCTCATGCATTTCCCTGATATCTGTTCTACCGGTACGCAAAATATCCAGTAAAAAATATCCAGTGGAAAGGTAAAAATTAAGCAGAGTTTTGAAGCATGTTTTTTGCAGGTTTGAAAAGTTTGCGTTCCAAAATTATTTGGCACTAAAAGCGATCGATATTAAAGGGGAATTCCACCCCAGAAATGTGATGTTTGCTATAAAATGAAGTGAATATGAAGAATCATGATCGAAAATCTGAGCCAAAAAGGTAGAGCAATAAAAAAGTTATGACAGGATGAACTTTGCTCCGATTTTTAGTATCGTTCGCAATTACTATCGATCGTGACGTCACTTGCGAGCTGCAGCCATTTTGACTTCTACATGGAAATTTACAAAATTTAAATTTTCTTAATAACAAAGCAAATTTATGAGCTTACAAATTCCAAAGAGGTTGGCCCATCGATATTCTTCTATGAATTCGTGAAAACAAGCAGAGAAAAAACAATTTTTAGCAACGAAAATGAGAAATAAGTGTATTTTCATGTACTAAAGCCATGGCGAGTTGCTCGTCAATGAGGTTGCATATGGCGGCAATTTTGAAACGATCGCTCATTACTACATGATGTTCAAATAGGTATAACTCCCGTGTTTCTTGTCTGATTTTGATCAAATTTTCACCAATTATGCCTCTTATTCTGCTTATTCAAATAACGAATGGTTTTATCAGGCCCGGAATACCCCTTTAAGCTCCGCCTCTTAACAACCCCTTTGTGCTAAGTTGGAATCTCGGTAGCCGTCAAGAACGGCCAGCGCACATCGAGATTCTTTAATCCCTATTGACTGCGCGGTCGCTTGCACGGAGATTAGTAATCCAAATGGCCTCCATTGTATAGTGGCCCTATTGAGTTTGACAAAGTATGTTTATGACAATACGACCCAAGTCCTATCCAATTAACTGCACACCCCCCCTCCCCCCTCCCC
>JBAMJV010002767.1:0-45704 GCA_037951105.1 Echinarachnius parma | reverse complement strand
CAACCATGATCGAAAGGAATTCAAAATTACCAATGGCCAGGTAAAACGCCTGTTATCATTCAAAAAGTGTCGTTAATATTCAGTGGCGTAGCTACGGGGGGGGGGGGGGGGGGGGGGGGGGGGGGGGGGGCACTGGGGCCTGTGCCCCCCCCCCCCAATAATTTTGAAAAAACAATAAACAACATAAGGGGCAATTTTTTTAAAACCCCCCTCCCAATAATTTTGCATGCCCCTCCAATCAGTCCGACCACGCTACGCCACTATTAACATTTAAGAAGGCGCTCTCTAAAAAAGCACTGGTTTCAACCATTTTAAATAGAATATTGTGCACGTGATGTTTTGTTGAAACAGTGATTAGATAGAGAGATAACCAACAACTATTTTAAAACCTAGTTTGTAAATTTTTTAAAAGAGGAAGCATTACAAACAAAAATGTAACGCCTGGTTCCAAATTATCGAATAATTGTGGGGCCCCACAACTATTTTAAACTGTTAGGTTTATGGATATTTCAGCCATTTACGATTTTGATAAAATCAAATTTATTCTTTCGTTAAAATTGCATGCTCTTTCGAATTTGACACTCAGTTTTTCATTATCTTATACGAAAACAATTGTGTAGCGCCCTCTATACCAAAACTCAACTATCCCTTTAAAATTGTCGAAAAAGTGTAAGCAATTATAATTTTTTTGTGAAAGATCATGGAATAAATCTGGGCCCCAGATTTATTCTTATCGGATATATCTGTTGATATTTCACCCGTTTCTAAACCGATTTCTATCAAATAAAGTTCATTGTATCATTAACATTGCATGCCTTTTAAATGTTACACTCAATTTGTCATTATCTAACAATACAATAATTCGTGCCTCAATGTACATTCAAACATGTCATAATGGTCAACTGTTTATAATGGCTACCCTAAATAGTCAAACGATGTTGCCTATGTATCTGGACTACTACTCCCTAGGACAATTGCCCCCGGTCAACTACCGTCCGGAAAATTACCCCCTCGGACCATAGGCGTACCCAGAGGGGGGTGGGGGGAGGGGGTGGGGGTGGCGGTTTGAACCCCCCCCCCCCCCTTTAATTTTAGCCGGTCTCTAGACTACTTGTAAGCGGTCTCAACCGTCTAAAACCTGGTCGCAACCGACTGAAACCTGGTCTTAATGACCGACTACAACCCGGTCTCGACCCCAAATTTGTTTCACGATCTCCGGTCTCCGGCTCCAAAATTGAGAAAATACTATTGTTTTACGGACATCCCCCCCCCCCCCCCCCCCCCACACACACACACACACACACCCTCCACGTACTAAGAGGGATTTTGAACTTTGAAGGTACTTGGTCTCGGTCTTGAAAATGTTGAAAGTTCTTGGTCTCGGGTTCAAACAAATTGTACGGACAACTCCCCCCCCCCTCCACCAATCCCCCAACTGAGAGAGGTTTTTAACTTTGAAGGTAGGTGGTCTCGGTCTCTAAAATTTTGACAGTACTTGGTCTCGACTTTGATTTTTTTACAAAATAACCTCCCCTTGAAAATATCGGACACTTACGCTCACCTCAAGACAATTACCCCAATGACAATTAGCCCTAAACAAATTACTCCAGACACTTAAACCCTGACGATTACCCATGGCCAATAATTGGTTAATTGTCTGGGAGTAATCGTCCGGGGTCATTATCTTGGGGTAATTGTTTTTTCTTCTTTTTTTTGGTGGGGCTTATTGTACTACGGGGTAATCTTCCGGCGGGTAATTGTCCAAGGGGTAGACTTAGTCCTAGAACTACCTGTCTTTAGTGGCCACTTCAGTTGTTTCCCTTATTTGGTCAATATACACACGTTGGACTTGCTCCTTCACTCCCCTTCACTCAACTCTTTAAACAAGTATTTAGAGTATTTCGTTTCATGTCCCCATCAAAGTGTTTCAAGCTGTATTTGTATAAACATATACATTTACAAAACTGTACCATACGGAAGGAATGATATTTACTTTTTAGAATCTGTACGTCGCATGATAGTCCTCTTCCTCGTTTTACAAAACTGTTGTTTTATTCTTCTTCATTTTATAGACAATCCCTCAAATAGAACATGGCGGAAATCCCTTCTAGAACACTCTTGAGAATTGCTAGAGACATTGGAGGAAACGACCCGAACGTACTTGCGTTAGGGTTGGAGCTTGAATTTACAGACACCGTGACGAACCAATATATAGCGACAAATAAAGGCGGTGCCAACGTGACTGCTGATGGGACAACTTCCATGCTAATTGATTGGAGCAGGAAAACACCCATCAAAGACCAAGTCCGGGTCCTGAGAGCGGCGCTGGTGGAGGTTGGTCTTGGAACCATCGCCGAGAAATTCTTACCGACAGGTTGGTTACGTTACCGTGATGTTAAGCTTTAAGCATGGTAGTGTTCTGCCTTTTGTTCTCAAATCGATTCTCCTACTTTTGTTTGTTTTATGTCCAATGAATTCCCGTGTTGGATAACATACTCGTCGAGTGAGTTACTTGATAGGGAAAAGTGTGTGTATGTGTGTGTGTGTGTGCGTGCGTGTGTGTGTGTGTGTGTGTGTGTGTGCGTGTGTGTGTGTGCGGCATTTTCATCACCCCTTATACCTGCAACTATAAAAAAAACAAAAAAACAAAAAAACAACACGACTCGAGCGAGCTGAAGTTAATTGTTCTTTGAAACATTCCAGTTCAGTTATTTATCGGATTAGTGACATTGTATGAGATTCTTCCATCATTATGTCTGCACACGAAACACGCGGAGCTACCACGAAAAAGCAAGGTCAAGGACCAGGGGAAGGACAAAAATCTACTACCGATGAACCACCGGTTACACTATCGGAAATGCGGAAATGTTTGGAGGATATGTCTTTAAAAATCTGCAAAAAAATTGACAATATAACTAAGGAAGTATCTGCTCTTACATCGAAAGTAAGCGATCTCGAAGCAAGTGTTACATTCAATAGTGATAATATTGCGGAAATTCAACAAACCGCAATTCCGAAAATGCGCTCTGACACCGAACGGGCCATGACCGGCTTAGAGGAAAAAATGCTCGCGATGGAGATATATAACAGAAAGAATAACCTTCTTTTTTTATGGTATCCCCGAAGACAAAAAGGAGGACATATACGGCGTTATGAAAAAAGTGTTTATAACCCTGGGTATGGAGGAGCGAGAGGCCTCAAGGATCTACATCGCAAATGCCCACCGACTGCCAAGACGTCAGCAGGCTGCCGCAACCCCCAATGGAGCTGAGCCGGCAACGACCAAGCAAAGTCCACCCCCGATCATAGTCAGATTTATGGCTATGATGGAACGCGATAGAGTCCTGGCGCTTTTTGAGCAACAACAAAGAGATTGCGGGAGGTCCAACCGAGATCAGCCAGATCGAGATCGCGGGATCGAGAACCGAGATCAGTCAGATCAAGATCGCGGGATCGAGAACCGAGATCAGCCAGATCGAGATCGCAGGATCGAGAACCGAGATCAGCCAGATCGAGATCGTGGGATCGAGAACCGAGATCGCGGGAGGCCCAACCGAGATCCGCCGATCGAGAGGGACGCCCCTTGGCGTTTGACGGTGCGTACGGATTTGCCGCCCATGCTGAAAAGGAGACGCGGTGTCTTAGCAACGAAAGCTTTCCACCTGAGGAACGAACGCGGCCTGTCAACTAGAATAATCGTACGCGGAGTGGAGGTGGTTCTTCAGTGCAGAGAAAAGGGGACTATCAAATGGATTGATGTCACCGACTGAGTTCCTTACTACAGCAGAAGATGTGCCAAATTATACCAGGTTAATTTGAAATGGCTCGTATATCAAACACAATATGGTGGATGACGAAAGAACCTCACAACCACCAGGACAGAAAACCAAGAAGAAATGAGTAAGAAAAGTGAAAATTTTCACTATATATCTTTTATTACTTGAAAAGCGTTGTTTTGAATTAGCCGACCTGTGGTTTTTTTTTTTTTTTTTCCTTAACCAAATTACACTTTAATTGATTGTATAATATATATATACTGCTTCCCCAGCTGATAAACAACAGAAGGATGAAGAAGAAAACATTTTAAAAAGGGGAAAGAGAGGAAGAAGGGAGAATGAAAAAGATGGCCTTTATAATTTGTTTTGCCTTGTTTTGTTTGTTTGTTGTAAAATATAATTGTATAATTATGTTGCTTCCCCAGTTGATAAAAAGGGAGGAAGAAGAAAACAATTTTGAAAAGGGGGAGAGAAAGAAAGGAGAAAGAACGATATTAAATTCCCAATGTCATGGAAGAATAAGTCGCCTTAATTGGAAAAAAACTTATCAGAACCTTCAATGTGTAAGGAGAAATAGGCTGAAATAATTATTATTATTGTTTTTTTTAATATATAATTAAAATTGCCAATAATATGGAAGAATAAATTTGGCTTATTTGTTATGAAAATAGACTTATGAGAACCTTCAATGTGTAAAGAGAAAGTGGCTGAAATTAGGTACTTTTTTTTTTTTTGACTAAATAAATTAAACGTTAATTTGTTGTATAATATAATTATATAACTCATTGAGTGCCAAACTCGCATATTTGTTAGTACAATATACACTAATGCCATAGAGGAATACAATTTTCTGGCACTAAAAGTGATAATATGTATTGCTTCCCCAGTTGATAAAAAAGGAGGAAGATTATTATTATTATTACTATAAATGTATAATTAAATTGCCAATGTTATGGAAAAATAAATTCAGCTTATTTGTTATGAAAAGAGACTTTCAATGTGTAAAGAGAAATAGGCTGAAAAAAAGAAAGTATTTTTAGTTTTCTTTATGTTTGACTAAATTAAACGTTAATTGGTTGTTTAATATAATTATATAACTGTATATATTGCTTCCCCAGTTGACAAAAAAAAAGGAGGAAGAAGATTTTTTTTTTTTATATATATAATTGTATAATTAAATTGTCAAAGTTATGGAAGAATAGGTCGACCTATTGGTTATGGAAATAAGTGTATGATAATTCTAAAAGTGAATTGTTTTTCATTTATTTAGACTAAATTAAATTTTGGTTTGTTTTATAATATAATTATATGAATTGCTTCCTTAGTAGATAAAAAAAGAGGAAGGAGAATTATTATTTGTTTTAATTATATTATTAAATTGCTAACGTTTTGGAAGAATAGATCAACCTATTGGTTATGGAAATAAACTTATGAGAACTTTCAATGTGAAATTCTGTTTTTATATGGATTAAATTAAACTTGTTGTATAACATAATGGTATATATTGCTTCCCCAGCTGATACAAAAAAAGGGAGGAAGAATATATATATTTTTTTTCTTTCTTTCTTCTTTTTGGTTTGTCTAAATTAAATTAATTTGTAGTATGTTATAATTTTATATATTGCATCCCCAGCTGGAAAAGAAAATGATGAAGAAGAACTTTTGAAGAATATATTAATTGTAGCGAGAGGTATGTTAGTGCATTGTAAAGTCAGTTTAATATGTAAATGTTTTAATTGACAGCCTAGAAAGAAACTCGTGTCTAATAAGATATGGTGTACTCTCACCAGGCATTATAATATATACTCCGCAAAAAAAGAAACTGGACACTTGTATGAGACCAAATATTTCGTATTCATTAACGATAAAATATATGATATTGTATATCAAATTAAAGATAAAATTACCCTCTTCAATATTCGCATAAAATCCAGATGAAATCATTCATGCATGACTTGTCACGGTCAATTAACCACACCAAGGTCTGTTTTCAAAAATAGCAAAAATGGAACATCCACTCAACCATATAAATGTTGATAAGCATAATCTAAAACGCTATATTCATGAGATGGCATAATGTTTCATTACAAATGTGACCTTTTCTATCTTCATCTCGATAAAGAGTATAAATGAAGACAAATTGTGAACGTTATAGGTGTTATTTTCATCCAAAAGTAACAAAATGGGGAATTCCATGGCAAAGCTTTATTAGTCAAAACCACAGTTTGTGCCCTTATTTCAGCATGAAAATGGTATAAATTCTTCTCAAGAATTATACCGTAGTCCAAAGATCTTCAAAACCTGAAGTCACCCTTGGTCAAACATTTGGGCAGTCTTGAACATGACATTTATCTAGGTAATTATGGTTAAAATTGCAGGGGACACATGAAATAGACAAGCTTCATGCCTGTAATACAGACCAGTATGATAATGCTCTCATAACCTGGCCCTGTTTTATTGACAAATTTGTATTTCCAGAGTTTGTTCATAACAATAAAATTGAATAATGTCATAATTTACTTGCCCCGCTCATCTTGTTTTAAGTGAAACGCTTACTATCATTTCAGTCGAATGGTGTGGTCCTCCATTGTTTTGCTATTTTTTAAAACAGACCTTGCTAGTGTTAATTGACCATGGCATTTCATGCATGAACGATTACACCTTTAAGTTATACCCTGCATGTAGAGGACTAAATTCCCTTTAATTTGATATATGAACATGTACACTTTATCGTACATTAATATGAAATATTTCAACTTATACAAGTGTCCAGTTTCTTTTTTTGCGGAGTATATATTAGTCGTTTTCTATTTATAAGTGTGATGCTAGCCCACGGATTCGCTGGCTGGTTTAATGTTCAACTCCAATGGACCGCTTCGGTGAGGTATGCGGATGGAATGCGGGTAGCGCTGGGCTCCCGTCGGCGGGCTGGACAATGGTAACTAGGTTTGGTCAGGCAAGCTTAGCTCGCCGGACGTGGGCCCCGTTGCAGGGGGAGATACGGTCGATTGTGGGCTGCAGTTGATTGTGAGTCAGATTACTTGTTCTGGATGCGCGGGTCTGATTGGTTTAAACGCGTGGATTTTCTGACTTGCGGTCAATTCGTAGCTTGCAGTCGGTTGTGTCTCTTTTCTGCAGCGGGGCCCTGGTTGCTGTTGTGGGGCTTGCCGACGGGGGATCTGGCGTCGTGCGCATGATGTTTTCATGCATTGCAGAAGCGGTCTTTTCTCTAATCTACTTTGTAAAATAGTCAATTGGATATTATGTGGTTAAGGTCACGAACGCAATGGGGGCTTGTAGTCTTATGTTTGGTTGTTGGGCTATTGTTTGTTTGTTTGATTTTGTTCCGGCAACCAAGAAAGTAGACATTGTAAACTCTGCCAAGGCATTTTTTTTTTCTGCTCATCACGCCACTGGTACCAGGGGTGGCGGCGATGGCCGGTAAACATCTACATACGTTCGTTTGAGGTTTTTTTTTTGTTTTGTTTTTTTCTTTTTCTTTTTAATTACATGTCATTCGATGGTGGACATGGTTGGGTTGGGAAGGGTGCGTGTATGTCGTGTACGCGTTGGGGTCTGCTCACAGTCAATATGTTTGTTGTTTCGTCAGGTAGGTTTAATTGTAGTTATTTTTTTTTATAAACATGCTCACGGGGGATACAGATTACGCGGTAACTTTAAAGAGTTTATATACATGTAAAATAAAATGGTGAATTTTTCTTGGATTACTTTAAATGTAAGAGGGTTACGGAATAAGGATAAAAGAACACGCATTTTTGAATGGTGTAAATGTAAAGGAAGTGATATTTCTTTTTTACAGGAAACATATAGTACTATAGAAGTAGAAGAACAGTGGAAAAGGGAATGGGGCGGGCCAATCTTCTTTAGCCATGGGTCAAACCACAGTAGAGGTGTTCTTATTTTATTTTCTCCTCATTTAGATTTTAAACAGGATGCCATTGTAATAGATGAAGAAGGGAGGTACATTATATGTGACCGGCTCTGTCACTTTGGGTAATACATCGGGAATATCAAAATTGAGATTTTTAGTGTTTTGAATTCTCTAGGATTTCAGCTTTAAAATGATATAACACTTGATAAGTATGAGTTTCTTGAAGGCTAGAAAAACGCAAATTAATAACATGGACCAGAGCCACGTGATTTGTCAAACAACGGAGAAAATCGCTTCTAAAGTTTTGCATCCATTCAGAAAAGCATTCTCACACACCGAGCGAGAAGTTACACGGTTCGCTTTCTCCTTTCCGCTTTTCGTAATCGATCAGCAAACAAAAGAATGCATGCGCAGTTATACTGTCATTCATCGGCCAATCAGCAACGCTTTTGCCGGTATTACGTAATTGTACAAAGCCTCAACCCTAAGTCTCAGTTGATCGACAAACTAGCCGATTTGCTGCCCTTTGATGTGCACGTATTACAACCGCTGTGTATTATGTATGTACGTACTGCCATAAACCACCGCATCATATTCACCGTACCGCTGCTGTACCACCGGTAGACAAAAGAAAAGCGCAGTTTGATACCGTATGATATGGTACGCTGCACACGCATACTGCACACTTGCGTCATGCCCAGCGCGATTCAATGCAGTACCCATAGAATTATAAACAAACCAACCACTTGTTTACTATACAGTAAGTAAAATGCCGCGCACGCTTCCCGGAAATGTACAACACACGGACAATACAACTCTATTCAGGTACGTTAGTCTGACCAATCACTGTACAGCTACAGTGCTTTCCTCTTGCAGCTCGCCGCGGCCCGGAGGTACGGTCAAATCACACACACATAGCTGGCGCGGTCGTTTCACAATCGATCATGATCAGCCAGCGCGGATTTTCTGAGTTTCTGGTCGAAACCGAAATGAAGGTTGCTTAGAAAAATCATTATTTACGGCATGACCTGAAATTTTCAGAAAATGTACATGAAACATGTAAGTATCAAATCCCATAAAGTTTTCAATTTCAGCCAAAGACAATATTTTATGATTTTGAGGCTCTAAGTACTAAAGACCCATTCGCGACTTTACACCCATTCTCTGGGAGCCGGTCTCATATTTAAAGGGGAAATACAAGGGGTTAAATTTTTGTTGGGAAATGTGTACAAGAGACAAAGTACAATTACAGGTTGATTTTTTGAATAAGCTAGATGAAGGTATTTGTGAAGTTTTTGATAAGGATTATTCAGTAATATTAGGGGGAGATTTTAACACTGTAATGGAAGGGGGCATGGATTATGAAGGGCCAAATACTGTATTAAAATTTAGATTTATTGAGGTATAGAAAAGATTTTTGAATAAATATGATTTAGAAGATATATGGAGGAAAAGGAACCCTAATGCTAGACAGTTCACTTTTAGACAAAGGTCGCCCTTAGTCCAAAGTCGTTTAGATTATTGGTTTATATCATGTAGTTTAGAAAAATTAGTGAATAAGTGTGAAATTTTGGTTTCCATAACACCGGATCATTCGGGCATCAAATTGCAATTTCAGCATTTAGTGGATAAGTTTGTTTTTGGAAAGTCGTATTGGAAATTTAATAATAGTTTATGTATGGATAAACATTTTGCTGAGGGGATGCATGATATAATATTTGAATTGAAAAATTAATGGGGACCTAGGATTTCGAATAAATTAGTATTTTGGGATTTTTAAAAAATGAAAATGAGGGAATACGCTATGAAATATTCGCGTGAAAAGGCGAAATTAAGAAAACTTGAAATAGAGACTTGGAGACTGAAATTAAGGATTTCGAAAATCAGTTAGTCGAAGGGGCATCTAGGTTTGTTATTGATAGTATTAAGTTGAAAAAAGATAAGTTGAATAAATTGTATGATTTTTCTCGACAGGGCATTAAAGTTCGTTCTAGAGCAGCTTGGTTTGAAGAAGGGGAGAATAATATTCAGTATTTTGAACAATTGTTGAAAGTATATAAAAGGAAAAGTGTCATTAGAGAAGTATATAAAGAAAATGGAGAAATTATTAGAGATAAAAATGACATTTTAAAAGAGATAAAGATATTTTATGAACAATTATGTTCTTTGAGAAATGATAGTGGTCAAAATAATGGTTTATTTTTTGATGATATTTTAAAGTTAAGTGAACAGAATAAAGAATTATGTGAAGGTAAAATTACGAAAGATGAGTGTTTTAAAGTTTTGAAAGAAATGAAATGGAATAAATCCCCTGGAAATGATGGTTTCATGGTAGAATTTTATGATACATTTTGGCCCATATTAGGGGATTTGTTGGTAGAAGTACTGAATGAAACATTTTTAAGGGGAGAATTGACGGTATCTCAAAAACAAGGGACTATAACATTGATAGAGAAAGAGGGAAAAGATGCGATGCATATTAAAAATTATAGACCCATTACGTTGTTAAATGTAGACTATAAAATATTATCGAAGGTTTTAGCAACTAGGATTAAACATGTTTTAAATGAAATAATTCATGATGATCAGGTGGGATATATAAAAGATAGGAATATTGGGGAAGCGATTCGATTAATAGAAGATATATTATTTTATTCTAAACATTCATTGGAGCAAGGACAAGGGTTTTTGATTGCGGTAGATTTTGAAAAAGCTTTTGATTCGGTATCCCATCAATATTTATTGAAATTGCTAAAATTGTTTGGTTTTGGTGATTCGTTTTGTTCTTGGGTGAAAATATTATATAATGATATAAGTAGTTTTTATTATGAATGGGGGGTATTCCACTGGTTATTTCAATATAGAAAGGGGGGTCAGACAAGGTGATCCATTGTCGCCCTATTTGTTTTTGGTTGCAATAGAATTGTTGGCACATGAAGTAAGGAGGGACAAAATAATTAAAGGGATACTTTTTGGGGAGCATGAAATAAGACAAGTATTGTATGCAGATGATATGACAATTTTTTTGAAAGATATAGACTCTATAAGAAGGTTGCAATATATATTTGAAGAATTTGAAAAAGTAAGTGGTTTGAAAGTTAATAAAGAAAAGACGCATTTTATGTATATGGGTGAGGAAACTGGGAAACCAGATGGGCCTTTATTTTGACAATTTGTTAAGGAAGTAAACATTTTAGGGGTTAATTTTTCGGTCGATTTTAGATTAAAAGACGATTTGAACTATAAAGAAATATTAAGTAAAATTAAAAAGCTTCTAGGTTGGTGGAAACAACGGGATTTGACTAGCATGGGTAAAATACATTTATTAAAAACGTATGCGTTAACAAAGTTGAATTATGTTTCATCTCTCCTTGTTGTTCCCGGATGGGTTTATATAGAAGTGGAGAAAATATCGTTTGATTTTATATGGGGAGGGAAAGATCGTATAAAAAGAAAAATTATGTATCAAAATTATAATTATGGTGGAGTAAAAATGATTAATTTTGAAATATGTGTTAGAACGCAGCGGATAATGTGGGTTAAACGACTATTATACGGAGAAAGAAATTTGGGATGGAAGTTATTTTTTGATTATTGTTTAAGTTCAGTGGGAGGAAGGTTAATTTTATTATGTGATTATGAAATGGCAATGATGAAGTTTATGTTGAAGATTCCACCTTATTATTTGGAAATGTTGAAAGCTTGGAAAGAGATTGATAATTTAAGGCATTTTAATGGTTGTATGAATCCAATTATATTTAATAATAGGAACATATGTATAACAAAAAATAAGATGGTATTTGATAAAGAATTATTAGAACGAGGGATAGTTATGTTGAACCATATAATGGTTAATGGATATGTTAAACCCGTTGCATACTTTTTGAATCTTGGTATGAGAAGTGAGAATTTACTTACAATAATTGATATAATAAAAAATAAAAAAAAATTATATCATGCGATTCCGAGGGATTGGAAAAATGATTTAGGTTTGATACAATTTTGTGAGGTAGACTTAATAAATTATGATATTAATTTATATCTTTTGGATAAAAAATTAAGTTTTAAGGATGTACCATCAAGAAAATTATATGATTATTTTATTACAAAAGTCATATGTTTTACAGATAAGAGATGGACAAAATGATTTTAATGTTATAGATAAAGAAATGTATGAATGTTTTTTTAAACCAAGAATAACATTAATTATTGGGAAACAGAGAGAGTTTCAATTTAAATTACTGCATGGGGTAATTTACACTAAAGATCATTTATTTAGATTTGGATTTGTTGAAGATAACTTGTGTTCGTACTGTAACGGGAAAGGGAAACATATTCGCATATATTATTATTTTGTTTAAATGTAAAATTGATATGGAAAGCCTTGATACAACGTTTTAAGTTAGATGAAATAAAGGACTTAAAGTGGCGGGATATATTTGGTGGTTTGTCAGGTAATTCAAATAGAATAAAATGTTGTAATACCATTATTTTTATGGTAAAATATATTTTATTTGTATTTAGAAAAGAGGGTGTTCCACCAAATATTGATAAAATACAGAAACTGTTATTAGATTATAAGGACCAGGAAAAAGGACTAGCAACTAAAATGGGGAAATTAGGATTACATTTACAAAAGTGGGAAACGGTAAAATTAGAATAAGATTGAAAGAATGAACTCTTTATACGCGATGTTTCTCCCGTGAGTTTGTCAGCTTGTACTATTGAAAAAGTATTGATTTAAATTATGTATTTTGTAAACATTATTTTTTCAAGGAATGTGAGCAGATTTCCGGGGCAGGGGGAGAGGGGGGGGGGGGGGGGGGTGGGGTTTGGGGAGGGGGGTGGAGTTTGGGGTTTTGGGAGGGGGGAGGGGGGGGGGAGAAGTAGCTTGTTTTACTTCTTTTTTTATCTTTTGTTAAATCTCCATTGTGTTTATTTTCTGTGAATTACTTGATTTGTACACTTGAGATGTAAACTTTTACTATTCGAAATGTTATTCAATTGTAAATGTTATGTTAATTTGGAGAAATAAAAATCATTTAAAAAACAAAAAGTGTGTGTGTGTGTGTGCGTGTGTGTGTGTGTGTGTGTGTGTGTGTTTGCGTGTGTGTGTGTGTGTGTGTGTGTGTAATGGGGTGGCGTGGTTGTAAAGGCTGGGACTCATTTGTTATATAGTATTCATTTTAATGATATATCATGATGTTGTATCATGATGTATTATTAAATTAATCTTTTGAGGGACTTCCATTGAAATAAAGAATTACCATTGCATTTACACAGTCACTATTGTAGATGCTCATGTAACTGCTCGTAGCGTTGGTAACAGAGACCAACCAACTTGTGGTATTCACATACACCTCGGGCTTATTATTTCAGACAAAATTACGTGCCTTATAGGGTACCACCACCCAAAAACAATATTCTTATTATTGAAAGGTAACATCTTTAGTATTCCATTCCTTCAACAAGTTCACAAAAATATGTTTTCAGAAAAAAAATATATAATTGGAAAACGCATCACCATTCTCAACCATGCGTTCATGCGGTCTAAATTGCGTAGACTATATGTGTGCGTAACCAGAGCGCTCTGTGCAGAGCGAACGAAACATCCGGGATTCTATTGACGTACGCGTGAAAGCATTGGCGCACTCGCAAATGCTTGGCCCGTGTGGAACCAGGAAATAGCAGTGGTTCCGTAAGTGGTGGAAATTAATTGCTTTGTTTATGAATTGCATAACCCTTTGCAAAATGTTGGGTATCTATTTGATATCACAAAACGGTACCAACACATATAATAATGTATTGTCCTTTGTCTGGTGGTCCCCTTTAATTTGTTTAAGCAGCTTGATATTTTACACTTTCTCTTGTCCACAGGTGCCTCAGCTGCTGATCATCTTGATATTTATTTTGATTTCAAGAAGAAAACCGTCTTTTACATTTTTGGCGATGTCCACACACGCACAACTGCAGATGCTGGGTCAGCAAGCAGTGGACGATTTGTTACGATAGGTATGCAAGAGGAACAAAAATTGTAGAAATTGTCTTTGTACCGTGAATATTCCTACACTGATTCAGAGTCCGTTTCCTTCAGCACGATGTTTTTAATCCATTCGTGATATCTCCAACACCGGAGAGTGAGGGAAATGACAAGGGTGTTAACATTTCTGTTAACCTCTGGTTGATTAATGCCAGATATGTACAATTTAAATAATGTCACACATGTTGTGTTTATAGTATTTACCACTATATCTATGGCAAATTTCCACACGTCTTGGCTAAATACACTGCAAACTGTTGATTTGGCACTTAAAATACACTGTGATTTCATAAAGATCTAGTAATTCGTTGACATGAGCAAAGCTTGGGATTGTTATCCATGGATTATATATAATTTTAAAGAAAATACATTATTTGCGGGGAAGGGAGTAGCTATTAAAAAGACTAAATTATGATTATGTTATACATGTACATTAAAATGGATCCAGTAAATTGTTTAACATGTGCAAAAAGTGATAAATGGTTGATGTAATGCATATTGTTGTTATCTGATATGTACACAGGCTATTGTGTGAAAATTTTAAGTCAAATGGACGTTGCATGGCCGAGTAATGAAAACAAAATGCAAAATGATATTCAATAACTCACTGCACTCACTTTGTACACGGTCGGTTTCGAAAATCCAACGGATAAATTATTATCTGAACACTTCAATCGTATATATCTTAGTAACGAAAGGGAATTTTGAAAAACCGAGATGATATATTTTTTTCTCTACACATATTCGTGTGAACTTGTTGATGGAATGGAATACTACAGATGATACCTTTCATTTATAAGGATACTATTTTTGGGGTGGGGGAACCTTTTAAATTTGACAGTTGAGTTTCCGTAAATAGAGTACAGTTTTGGTCAAACTGAATTTTAGTAACGAAAACCTGCACCATTCCATTACAAACTGATAGTTATAACTCTACCATGCTCGAAAGGAATACAAAATTACAAATGACTTAGTAAAAGGCTTGTTATCATTTAAAAAGAGTCGTTAAACCTCAAAAGGGCGCTCTCAGAACACTCATCGGTTTCAACCATTTTTTTTAAATTATCAATGTCACATTCATCTTAAAATATTGACGTTGTATATGACTTTTTTAGCTAATTTCCTGAAAATCTTATTTTTAAAGACTTAAATTGCAAAAACTTTAAAATTATTTATTCGAATTCAATGAATTTTGGAGGAATTGTTCATAATTTGTAGATTCACAGATTAATGATGATCATTAGAGGTAACCCTATATTGTAAACAAACATATGCAAATTACCTTTTAAAGGGATAGTTGAGTTTTGGTATAGAGGGTGCTACACGAACAAATATTTGTTGTGAGAAAAACTGAGTATCAAATTTGAAAGAGCATACAGTTTTAATGACAGAATAAACTCAATTTGATCAAAATCGGTTTTTAACCATTTGTAATAACTATGGGGCCCGACAATTATTCGATAATTATGAACAAGGCGTTAGACAAGGGGGAAACATGCTTCCTCTTTAAAAAAAAATGTATAAAAGACGTTTTATTGTCTCTCTCTCTCTATCTAATCACTATTTTAACAAAACATCACCTCTTTTTTTAGAGAGCGCCCTTATGAGTTTGAATGGCGCTTTGTAGAAGATCTTTTTTCTTAGTCGTGTGTAGCTTTTTATTCCTTTCGAGCATGGTGGAGTTAAAACTATTAGTTTTTAATATAATGGTGCAGGTTCCAAAAGAACAATGCATATAACTGAATTATGTAGAGAGCCATCATTAATCTGTTTGTATACCATCCTAATATATCTTTAAAATGTATACGCGTTTATACATCTGAGGAGATCCGTTTTAAATGGTGTTTTGCTAAAAGTATATGGTTTAAATTTTCTATATAAGATTGATGTTTAAACTCTTGTACTGGGTCCAATGGTCTCTAATTTATTATTTTTGTTTGATTTCATTGTTGGATTCCCAACATGCTAAGCGTCTGGCAATGTATGGTTTGTAGGGGATAGCTTCAATAGTTATAAATATATTCATGATAACATAGTAAAAGCGTGCAAACATGTAAAATAATACCCCACTTAGTGGGTCAGATAGGTGGAACAATCATTCAAATAGTCATACAAGCACCAAATTGGCATGCACATAACCTTTGGGTTACTTTTAATTTTAACTTTTAATTTATTAGTCGATTTCAATAACCTATGTCGTTTCCAAACATGTATTGCATGCAAAAACCAAATGTCCAATATTTAGTCCCTATCCAGTAACATAGCTATCGTAAAAGTCCAACATGGCTGCCATTTTCCAAAATGGCCTGGCCGCCAACAAGCTACTCTTCTTCTTCTTCTTCTTCCGTTTTGGTACAGTCCACCAGAGTGGCGTATGTTCGTACATTGTGCATATGTACAGTGTGGTGCTCTGTGATGCTAACTACGTGTGCAAGTACAAATCTTGTGCGCTCTAATGAATTTGGATCCTCTGCACCTCCTGTTTAAAATGGTCAGGCGAGGTGCATATGGTGGATTCTGACAGGGAATTCCACAGTCTTATTGCATGAGGAAAGAAGGATGTTTGGTATGTCTGGGTGCGTGCAAATGGAACTTGGAACCGCTGGCTGTGACCTCTGAGGGAAGCGCTGGCACGGGTGACTGGTATGGGGTAGAGGTTTGAAGGAGTATCAACCAGAGAGTTGACCATCCGATGTATCATGTCAACTTTGTACTGAGCTCTCCTTTCTTGGAGTGATGGCCACTGTAGTCATGTCAGCATGGCTGCTACACTGCTGGAGTATCTGTGGTCGCTGTAAACAAAGCGAGCATATCTACGCCGTATCATTTCAAGCTTCTGGATGTTTGCTTGAGTTGATGGATCCCAGATCTCACAGCCATACTCAAGAATGGGGCGTAGTAGAGTTTTGTAGCAGAGTATTTTCACATGTCTTGGGCAGGATCTAAGATTTCTCTGTAGGAAGGCTCTTGTGGAATTTGCTTTTTTGGAAAGTTGGTTGATGTGATTGTTCCACTTCATGTTCTGGTGCATTGTTACGCCAAGGTACTTTGCCGAGATGACCTTTTCCAGAGATTCGTGGTGTATGTTGTATGTGTGTTGGACTGGTTTTCTCTTGTTGGTGACAGACATTGCCTTGCACTTCTGAGGATTGAAGTCCATGAGCCAGTCTGCTTCCCATTGTTGTAACGAGTCCAGATCTTCTTGTAGTTTTCTGGCATCATCCTGAGTCTTGATCTTACGATACAGGAGGCAGTCGTCTGCAAATAATCTGGTGGTTGTTTTGATGAAACGCAGTCAGGAAGGTCATTGATATAGAGGAGAAACAAGAGAGGACCTATGACGCTGCCCTGGGGGACTCCAGATGTCACACAAGCTGTTTCAGAGGTGCATCCTTCAAGGACAACTTGCTGAGAACGACCATGCAGAAAACCCTGGATCCAGTCAAGTGTGTAGTTGTGAATTCCATAGTACTGCAGTTTGTGGAGGAGGCGAGCATGTGGAACCTTGTCAAAGGCTTTAGAAAAGTATAATATAATTACCTCTTGTTGCTCTCCTTTGTCGATTCCTTTCATGAGATCTTCGGTGCATAGGATGAGCTGGGTGATGCATGACCTTCTTTTGCGGAAGCCATGTTGAGCGTCTTGTCAAGATGGGCCATGATGCTGCTACGAACAATGTGTTCTAACACCTTGCATGAGATAGATGTATGAGAGATCGGCCTGTAATTGCACGCTTTGTTCCTTTCACCCTTCTTGAAGATGGCAGTTACATTTGCCGCTTTCCATTCTTCTGGTATAACCCCTTGCTGAACTGATGCTTGGTAGAGTGTTGTAAGAATCGGAGTGAGTTCATCGGAAAGCGTTTTCAGAAGTCTGGATGGGATGCCGTCTCGTCCTGTAGCCTTGTGGGGGTCAAGCCCATCAAGCAGCTTCTTGACACCAGCTGGTGAGATGACTATATTCTTCATGGATGGATATGGACAGTGCCCCTTTTCTGGAATGTTTGTTGTATCCTCATTGGTGAAGACAGAAGAGAATTGTTTATTAAGAATATTTGCATTTGCCATGCCTTCGGTGTAAGTTATCCCATCTGAGGACTTGAGTGGAGATACACCAGAAAATATTTTTGGATTGCTTTTTGAATCAGGACTGATGATGTTACTCACGAACTGATTGTAGGCCTTGCGACACACAGCTCTAGTCTCTTTCTTCAGTTGTTTATATAACATGAAGTCGTCCTCTGTACCAGGTGAGCTTCTGGCTTTCTGAAACTGACGTTTCTTTCGCCGAGATAACTTCTTTACCTGGGAGTTTATCCATGGTTGGCTGTATCTTGTGGAGGACATCTTGGATGGTACATACTTGTCTAAGATCTGCATGAGATTTGACTTAATAGATGACCACATTTCAGGAACGGGACTGCTGCAGTCATAGCTAGCTTTGAAAGATTGCTGAAAGGCTAGGCAATTCTCCTTCATGCCAACAAGATCAGCTTTCTTCCACAAATATATCTTGTGTGATATCGGTCTTTTTCTTGGAGGATACAGCAAATAATCTGTCAGGACAATATCATGGTCTCCAATGCCTGGAAGGGGAGAGCATCTACTAACGAGTGATGGTCTGTTGGTCATAAAGATATCTAAGGTGTTTTGATTCCTGGTTGGGAAATTGACCATTTGTTGCAAGTTACAGTTCTGCAGCATGTCGATGAAGAAGTTGTTCACGAGGGCAGGTACCTGGTTGCCGGTGGTGGCTAAGGTATTTCAGTCAACATCTGGTAAGTTGAGGTCGCCTCCCAGCCAAACAATTGCATTTCTATGTTTCTGAGTGACACTCTGGATAGATGAGCAGAGCGCCTCCATATATTCACTGCCACTAGAAGGGGCACGGTACAAGGAACCATGGAGGAGAGATTTTTTTCCCTGGAGGGGAACTCTAATAAATACAGCTTCGCAATGAGGAGAGGATGACACATGTTCAAAGGCAATGTCTTTCTTGACAGCAATCAGAACTCCGCCGAATCCATCGCTGCGATCCTGGCGGACTACATCGTATCCTGCGGGGAAAATCTCAGAGGAGAATATGGATGGGTTAAGCCATGTTTCTGAGCCGAATATTACATCTGGATTGGAGGCATCAATTACCGCTCCAAGTTCTTCTCTCTTGTTTGTGATGCTCTGAAAGTTGATGTTCAGGACTCGAAAACTGGCTTTCTGTTTATTTGAAGTAGCTAGATTATGTTGTCTGTTGGTCACTGGAGATGAAGTGGCTGTGGGTACTGGGTGAGGTTCTGCATCACTGTCGGTTGAGTTCAGTGAAGACAGGCTTTCAAAGGGATTGCTGGTAGAAATTGATGAGGAGCTGTTGAAGAGGCTTGATGAGAATTGTGGCATGCCACAGTTCACACATTGCCAGGAGACACGTGAGTTACACAGGGCTTCGTAGACGCAAGTTGACATATGCATGCATTCAGTGTGATACCATTGCTGACAGTCATCACATGCTATAGCACGTTGTCTCCATGTTACGGCTCCTGAACAGATCTGACATGGGTATTTAGGTGTCCTCTGGCCTGGATTCAATTCAACATCCAGTGAATTGACTAACAAGGGAAGGCTGAGGTACAGAGAGACACTGGCAGAAGGTTTGCTACTGAAGGTACGAGGATGCTGGTAAACCTTTCCTCGAGGTGAGATGAGCAGACTGTTTGAAGTGGCTGGCGAGGACTGGTTGGTGCTAATGTTGTACATGTACATCGCATTTGTTTGAGATCGAGAGTGAGATTCATGTTCGTTGTCATCAATGATGGCACTGGGTTTAACAAAGCATGAGGTAAATACAAAATAATAGAAGAGGCAGAGGCAGACAGTCTGGCAAGCCATGTCTAACAGGCAGTCAAGTTGAAGTGAGAAAAATAAAAGAGTCTTTGTCATCAAAATAATTAATTTGTCAGTTTCAATGATCTGGGAGTCGGAACTAATTTTGTATGGTAAGCAGAAACCAAAATTTAATGTGCAATATGTGTTCCCTATCCAGTGGCGTAGCTACTGTATTTCCAACATGGTGTACATTTTCAAGATGGCCGCCATATGGATAAATTTAGTTATACAGAGAAATTAATTTGATGAGGTAAAATGTGCGAGTCGATTCTAATTATGCATTATGCATCATTCAACCAAATGTGCTACATTCAGTCCCTATCGAGTGGCGAAGCTACTGTAAAATCCAAAATGGCGACCATTCTCAAAGATAGCTGCCAAAAAGCTTCAATTTTTCATACAAATAGGCCTAGTTGGTTAATTAGTCGGCCATTAATTAGTCGGCCATTAGTCAAGCTGTCTACAAAGGGCTCATGTTGGAGATCGAATAGCAAGATCGTGAGATCCAACAATTGAAATCAGAAGCAAACAACTACGAAAGCCGCATAGAAGAGCTTGAGCAATATTCACGCCGAAATTGCCTAATCCTGCATGGAATTCCAGAGCAGCAAGGTGAAGACACCGATGCCCTCATCCGCGATTTGGCAAAGGAAAAGCTCAAGGTCGACATCGACGCTCTCGACATCGACAGGAGCCATCGCATCGGCAGACCAGGAAGGAAGAATCAACATGGCCGCCCTCTGACGCGTCCTCTCATCGTCAATTCTCGAGGTATGGACCTCGAGCTCACTTCTACGATGCAGGAAAGAACCTCAAAGGAACGAACACTTGTATCCACGAGAACCTGACATCAAAACGTCAATCATGGCTACGCAAAGCACGGCAAAAATACCCAGCCCCGCACAACAAAGTCTGAACTCAAGATGGGAGAGTCAAAGTGCGGACAAGAGACAACAAAATCATGACTCTCTCCTCTGACAAAGACATAGCCGATAACACATGAACATGGACTTTACAGGTATGACAAATTATATCTGCCCATTTGACAAATTAAATAATGTGAACGCATAAACGTAATCAGTGGTGTTTTTCAGTTCAGACGCTTATCCACCAATTTTCATTTCTAATTCAAACATATAGAGAAACTGACCAAGAATATATTGTGATTAAAAGTGAGCAAAGAAAAATGGGATTCCAACAGGATTCGAACCCGAGACCTCCGGATTGCTAGGGGATAAATGCGAGGGATCGCCGGTCTAGCAATCCGGAGGTCTCGGGTTCGAATCCTGTTGGAATCCCATTTTTCTTTGCTCACTTTTAATCACAATATATTCTTGCTTAGTTTCTCTATATGTTTGAATTAATTATTACAAAAAGCTGTATCGCTTCGGCGATCCCTCGCATTTATCCCCAAGTTGATTTTAATCCGCTTCGGGTTTATGTCAGGTTTATAAAGCTTCTGACTACTTGAGCAATGATGAATTAAGGGGTTTCTGGGAAGAACGCCGTCGTAGGGTTTTCTATAGCTCAGTCGGTAGAGCACCGGTCTAGCAATCCGGAGGTCTCGGGTTCGAATCCTGTTGGAATCCCATTTTTCTTTGCTCACTTTTAATCACAATATATTCTTGGTCAGTTTCTCTATATGTTTGAATTAATTCTTACAAAAAGCTGTATCGCTTCGGCGATCCCTCGCATTTATCCCCAAGTTGATTTTAATCCGCTTCGGGTTTATGTCAGGTTTATAAAGCTTCTGACTACTTGAGCAATGATGAATTAAGGGGTTTCTGGGAAGAACGCCGTCGTAGGGTTTTCTATAGCTCAGTCGGTAGAGCACCGGTCTAGCAATCCGGAGGTCTCGGGTTCGAATCCTTTTGGAATCCCATTTTTCTTTGCTCACTTTTAATCACAATTTTCATTTCTGTTTTATTAGTTTTGGTGTGTTAACGTTCACCTACATTCATTGTAATTGTTTTGTCTATCGTTCATGTGGTGTTGTCACTTTGTGTTGAGTTAAATGAAGTGTTTTGTTTGTGATAAAACTATGAAAAGGAATCAGTTACGATATCAATGTAAATGCTCTAGACAAGCACATAAAAATTGTACTAACGAACAAATCTCAACTGATACTGATTGGGTGTGTCCATATAGCATTTGATATTTTCTCATTGAACTCAGAGGATGGTGAGATTGATTTAGAACATTATGATACACCATGTCAATATTATTTTAGTGATGAATTTAATGAAGCATTTACTGTGAATAATACAAAGGAAAGTATATCATTTTTTCAATTAAACGCACAGAGTTTTCCTTCAAAATATCTTTACAATCAAAGTTTGCTTCGCTTGAGCATAAGTTTGATGTGTATGCTTTCACGGAAACGTGGTTTGAGAAAAATGTACCCTCGATGTATAAACTCTTTGACTATAATCTGTTTCATAAACACCGTGAAAACAGAAAGTGTGGAGGTGTATGCTTGTATATAAATCCCAAGTTTAAGGTAAAAGAACGGCCTGATCTTCAATTTTCTACCGACACAGTCGATACTCTTTTTATTGAACTTGAGCAAGAAAGAAAGAAGAATATTGTTGTAGGGGTTATATACAAAGCTCCAAACTCAAACTCAGATGAATTTATTGATTCATTATCAATTTGTGCTGAAAAGATATCCAATGAAAATAAGCAGTGCTACTTGACCGGAGACTTCAATTTTGACTTGCTCAAACACTCCTCTCATGAAGATACTGAACGATTTCTTAATACACTATTATCATGCAGCCTCAGACCATTGATTACGAAGCCGACCCGTGTTACTACCCACTCATCAACTTGTATTGATAATGTGTTCACAAATGTATATGAAAATCCCATTTATTCTGGTTTATTGTACACAGATGTGTCGGACCATTTTCCGGTATTTCAAATTGCACAGGTCATTGATTCACTCCCGAGCAAACTATTTGATTATAGTAATAGGCAACGAATTGATATAAATTCTATGAAAGAGGAATTAAGTAATTTAGATTTTAGCTCGATTTTGAACAGTATTGATGCTAATGTAGCATATGAACAGCTTGTTGAAGTACTACATATTGTGTGTGAAAAACATACGATCATAGAGTCTGTGTAAAAAAGAAAATATTGTCCAAAAAACCCTGGATAACGAAAGGAATCATTCATTCGATCAATCGAAAGCAACGTTCATATAAGAAATATATGTCCTCGAAGTCAGTATCGATTCAAATATACTAAATATAGAAATAAATTTAATGCTATCATACAATTATCGAAGAAATTATACATTGCAAATAAAATACAAGATAGCGCATCAGATTTAAAACGAACCTGGTCAATAATTAAAGAACTACTTGGCACTAAAACAAGCCATACTTTACCATCTTTCATCATGGTTAATGAACGGAAAATAGTGGATAATGAGTCAATTGCAAATGCATTTAATAATTTCTTCGGTAATATTGGTAAAAGTATTGCTGCTAAAATGCAACCAACTCAATGTGATTTTAGAGACTTTCTATCACAAGATTATCCTATGGATTCTTTATATATGTTTCCAACAAATGAAAGTGATGTTTCCAAGATAATTGGGAACTTAAAACGAAGTTATGCTACTGGTGTAGATGGTATGAATTCGTGTTTTATAAAAGATATTACTCAATATATATGCACAGCATTTACGCACATTTGTATTTTTTAAGTGGCCAATTTCCAGAAGCAATGAAATTTAGTAAAGTAATTCCTGTTTATAAATCTGGTGACGTTAATACTTTGAATAATTATCGCCCAATCTCACTCCTCCCTACTCTCTCAAAGGTCCTGGAACGCATTGTATATAATAGACTTTATAAGTATCTTGTATTTCATAATCTACTTACACCCCAACAGTTTGGTTTTCGCCCAAATCATTCAACTGAATTGGCTTTATTGTATGCCACTGAATTGATCTCGTCATTCATTGATCGTGGTGAAGTAGCTCTTGGTATTTATATTGACTTAAGCATAGCTTTTTATTCTCTGAATCACGCCATTTTATTACAAAAGTTATCCGCATTTGGTATTAGGGGCGTTGCTTACCAATGGTTTGCATCTTACTTACAATACCGTAGACAATATGTTAATTTTAGGGGATCAAACTCCACTATCACTAATATTACAACAGGTATACCACAAGGGAGCATACTAGGACCACTACTTTTTCTTTTGTACTTAAATGATCTTGTTCAATCGTCTAGTCTGTTCAAATACGTTCTATATGCTGATGATACAACACTCTTTCGAATGATGACGTAAATTCTTTGATAATCAAAACAAATAACGAACTTGTAAATATATCGAATTGGTTTAAAGCGAATAAATTATTAATTAACACCTCAAAAACAAAATGTATGATATTTAATTTCAATAAAAAAGAAGCGTTGCTAATGTTATTTTGAAAATTGATAATGAACAAATACCACAAGTGGATTACACTAACTTCCTTGGATTAATAATTGATAATAAACTTAATTGGGATAGACACATTTTAAGCACCTCATCAAAAATGAGCAAGAATATTGGCATACTAAATAAATTAAAGTCCATTTTACCTTCTCATATTTTGTTCTTACTTTATAATATAGGTTTTCCCGCTCAATTTCGCGATTGTGTCAATCGAATTGATAAAAGGAGCAAACGAATTCGCGCGATTTGCAATCGCCGTACCACAGCAGCATACGAATTCGTAAATAGTCGTTCAAAATCACGTAGGAGCAAGTGAATTTGCACAAAGTGCATACCTTTTCATCAATGGTCAATCGAATTCGCGAAAGGGCAGTTGACAGTTGGCTGCACATTCGCGAATTCGAATGCCCATAAATGAACTTCTGTGTCTATTCACGAAAGCGTGTGCGTATGCATTAATTCGCATGCACTTATCCGGAATTCGGAAGACCGATACCAACGATTACGCGGCAACGCGCGAATTCATGGTGTAAATATCTGGAATAACATAGAAGAAGGAATTAAACACCTAAGTTATAACAGCTTTAAGAAAACATTAAAGGTAATCTTGAACAACCCCAAATAACTTTTTTTTTTTTTTTAATTTGTATCGTGCATGTTATATACATCCTATTTATATGTACCCATCTTGTCTATCACTACTCATTCAATATGACTACATTTGTTATGACTTGCCAATCTTTCTTTTAATTACATTTTAATCACATTATTATTATTTTATTGAAATCACGTATACCCGTTTGTCATGTTTCGTGTTGTTGGTAAATATGTAAACATCGTATTATCTTAGTTGCTGCTTTAATCTGTTTTATTATTATTGTTCATTGTTATATGTATATTGTTTCGTAGGTTTCCCTGCGAGTTATTATTCTTTGCAATGTTTTAATTATTATGATTTTTTTTAAATTAACGTTCTGCATTTTATATGCATTTTATTTTGTATTAAATTATTTCCATTCCTTGCCATTTGTATTTTCTTTATATCCATATTATATTATACGTATGTGAATATTGTATTGTGTTTAATTGTGATAGTGTATCTATTAATTACGATAACATGCTGGGTGCCCTTACTCGACAAGCCTTGTGCTTCCTATAGGTGCTACCTTTTTACATTGTAACTGTACAAATGTTTATCTGATTTTTATCTGAAATAAATGTTGAATTGAATTGAATATATCTGGTCCAAAGTTGATGATTTAAATTGTGCATTGTACGTATAAACTAAATGTGCTACATCCAGACCTATCTAGTGGCGTAGCTAGAAGAAGGATGGTGGGGTAACCTTTAACTCTTCTACAGGGAACGCATTGTACATATGACATAGTATGATACGTTTCTTTAATTGTATCAAGTGGATTATAAGTGATACATATTGTATTCGATTATACTGGATGATGTGTGAGAGTGAAATAATGTCTGCGGAGGGTCCGACGAAGGGTGACTGGTATTTAGAGAACTGGCAAAGTTTTCTAGTAGCAAGTGAGTATCAGCAGTAACACATTATTATGTAGAGCTGCAGACAGGGGATGGTTGTCGTGTTTGATGTCGAAACTGCTAACTTCAACATTTGTACGCATATTATATTATGTGATTTAGTTCCTGTATCTATGATGAGGCGAGCACATGAGATATAGTCATGAAGTACCTTCAGGATGTAACATGATCCTTTAATGGCGTTGGAGACATGTGTCAGTCTGAATAGCAGAAATGCTGATTCCTGAATTAGTTTACAGTTAGTGTTTGAAACAAGGGGCGGTTAATTGTCGTGCCAGAACATATTCCTACAGGTTATAATCGCTTGTAACTTCCATGTATAATACAAAGCAATGGAACGATGGACGACAATCTCTTTCAGAATAATTTTGTTTATTATTGCTTTAATATTTCTGATACGCTGACATAACACATTTCACTGTTATTTTAACCCTTATTCTATGCCAATTAGGGCTCTACGCAGCTTGTACTATCATGTTTATAGTTTGAATATTATCAGTTCAGTAACATCAGCCTGGACGATATCCTTGGTGTCCAACGGCTGGAAGTCTTCATATTTTTCCTTAAATGCACCAATCGTTTCCTGAAGTACCTGTGCGTTCGTTAGTTGTTCTATATTCTTTCAACAAGGAATAAATCACCCTGTGTGTTTGTATGGTGCATGATGCATGAAACAATGGCCATATAGGGGTAAACCATTCGATTATGTTATCGGACTTGGTCAAATACGAGTCATTTATTGGCTTTACTCAGTAATGTGATGCCGCGATATGTCGATACAAGCGAATTTGCTTTTAGACCTATGGCAAACAATGAACGTGCAGGTGTAATGTTTCATGCTGGAAATAATTGTTATACAAGTTATCTTGTATGCGCGTGATGTCAACAATTCATGCGCACAATCAAAGATGAATTATACACTGTTGGTCATAATGTTGGAATATTTTTTTTACGTTCCAACTTCATACTTTTTCTCTATTTTGTGCGCCTAATGAACCATTTGAGACTAAAAATAATGATTGTATAATTTTTTAAAACTACAAATGTATAATACATGGTTGCATGAATGTGCATACATTAATTTAGCCTTTTGTTTTGAGCTTTGAAAGGCAGGACCTTTGATATTCGGCCCCTTTCCCTCTCCAAAGCGTATGTCCAACAAGTAATCGGTATGGGTCATTTCTCAGAGTTGGCTGTATGATTTGCAACCAAAATTGACTCAGAGGCGCTCTAGGCCATACCCCGTCCGACGCAATTGGCTACACGCCACACGATACTTGTGCTCCACGAGGAAGGGTGTCAACAAGCAATGTCCACTATTTCGTTGGAACATCGGAGTTTCCGGTCTGTGAAATCCTCAGAAGTCATCGAGAGGAGGGTCCATTAAAGCTACGGGAATCTCTAGGACGTCCACAATTGACCACCAGGATAAATTATCGCACATCGCTTAACCTGTGCCGTAGAAACCGGAAATGCCAAAATGGAGCCTTCGCCAGCCATCCAGCTATGAAATCAACGCCTTCTGCCAAACTGTAGATCATAGATCACTCTAACATTGTCACCAAGCAAGACAAACTACCAAGTGTCTACCCCATACCATGTAACCAAGATTTACCGGACGTCCCTGGACTAGGGAGTACAGAAGATCGCCGCCTGGACACTCGTGATATGCCATCTTATGGGTAGAAGCCATACCACCGCTGGCGCGTCACAACCTGAAGTCGATTTGTGAATGCAAAAATATTGGAGCTTCTCGTCACGTAATCGACGAACCCTTTCTCTTCCTTCTGTTCGGTCAAGAATGTTATGGCTCGTACCCATTAAGATGACATATCACTAGTGTCCAGGCGGCAATGTTCTGGGCTCCCTAGTCCAGGGACGTCCGGTAAATCTCGATTGCATGGTTTGGGGTGGACAATTGGTAGTTTGTCTTGCTCGATGACTATTTAGAGTGATTTCTGATGTACAGTTTGGCGAAAGGCGTTGATTCCATAGTGACTTCTTCATAGACGGCGAAGGCTCCTTTTTGGCATTTCCGGTTTCTACGGCACAAGTTAAGCAATTTATGATCATTTATCCTGGTGGTCAATCGTTGGCGTCCTAGAGATTCCCGTAGCTTTAATTGATCCTGCTCTCGATGACGTCTGAGGAATTTACAGACAGGAACCTGCGATGTTCCAACAAAATAGTGGACACTGCTTGTTGACACCCCTTCCTGGTGGGGCACAAGCATCGTTTGGTGTGTAGCCAATGGCGCTGGACGGAGTATGACCTAGAGAGCCTCTGTGCCAATTTTGGTTGAATATTGTACAGCCAACTCTGAGAAATGACCCATAACGATGACTTGTTGGACATACGCTTTGGAGAGGGAAAGGGGCCGAATATCAAAGGTCCTGCCTTTAAAGCTCAACACAAAAGGCTAAATTAATTTATGCAAATTCATGCAACCATTGATTGTACATTGGTAGTTTGGAAACATTATACAATCATTATTTTTAGTCTAACATTGGATTCGTACAGTAGCTACGCAACTGGATATGAACTGCATGAAGTATAAGCAGTATCTACATACAATACACTATTTCAATCGACTCCTAAATCATTGAAAAGTAAATTATGTTGTATTAATGAAAGAAAGTAGATTTTGGCCGCCATGTTGGATTTTCCAGTAGCTGCACAAATTGGATAGGTCTGGATATAGGAAATTGGGTTTTTGCATAGCATAAACAATCTTAATCGACTTTCAAACCAATGTAGTAAGCTTGGTTTCTGCATACCATGTATAATTAGAATCGACTCCAAGATCATTGACATTACAGATTAATTAGCTTTTTATGACAAAAAGTAGCTATTTGGCGACCATCTTGGAAAATATCCGCCATATTGGATGTTTACAGTAGCTACTCAACTGAATATGAATTAAATACAGCACATTTTGGTTTCTAAATTTGGAATCGACTCCAATATCATTGAAATCGACTAATGATGTCTCTTGTTTTGACAAATAGTAGCTTTTTGGCTGACATCTTGGACAATGGCTGCCATGTTCAAATTTCAGAGTAGCTACAACATTGGATGGGACTAAATGATGCAGATTTGGTTTATGCATACCATACATACTCCTAGATCATTGAATCAACAAATTAATTATCTTTGTATGATCCAAAGTAGCTTTTTGGCGGCCATCATGGAAAATGGTCGCCATGTTGGATTCAACTGGATAGGGACTAAATATAGCACATTTGGTTTTGGCATGCCATATGTAATTGGAATTGACTCCAAGATCATTGAAATCGACTAATTTTGTTCTCTTTCAATGAAAAGGAGTAGCTTTTGGCGGCCATCTTGTAACATGGCCGCCACGTTGGAATTTTGCGTGGCCACATTTGGTTCAGAAAAAGTAAACCAAAGGTAATGTATATGCCAATTTGGGTGCTTGCATGACTTACTGAATGATTATCCGGGTATTTAACACTTATCTGCCCCACTAACTGGGTCGCTTTTAAATTGAAAATATTATTACATAGCCAAATAATTAAAAAAAGTGAGTACTGTTCTGATTTGATATGTCAAATGAGTAGTATGTGAACATTTAATGTTAAATTTATATTGTTTATTCAAGTCAGAAAATGCAAAAAAAAGATATTCCCTAACTCACTGCACTTACCTCGTAAACATGTATACCTTTTAAATAGATAGTTGAAATTCCGAACATTGCAATATCAACTATACTTGTTATTGTGTTTTATGTTATAAGTAATAATAACACAACATGGTATTATAGAACCACTAGAGTTCTAAGTAAAAACTGTGGTTTTGGGCAAGATGGAATTCTTTTTAAAAGGAATGGTGCTAAAATCATTTCTTTCTGAGGCCTTACAATACATATTATAAAGCACTTATATCTGGTGTAATGCAGGCCAATACCAACCTAATTCATTTATAGTGTTATAATATAATGTGTGTATATTTTCTTTCAGAAATGGAGATAACTGCTGATATTATACAATCAAATCAGTTAGGTGTCGAAGTTCCCAGAAAACTACAGCAACTAATTGAGGACCACCACTCTCTAGAGAAATGGAAGAGGACGAAAGAACTGTGCATAGATGCCTCGATTCTATTTAGAAGTGTAGGAGTGCAACTTAAAAGTATTCGCTTTGGCTCCTTCCACTTCGTTGTTCTGGTCAGAACAAAGTCCGATGAAGATCGTTTCCTCAGTTCTTACCATGATGGAAGCTTGGCAAATGATCTTACCAAACTGCTCGTGGATCGAGAGCTTGAAGAAAAGGCAGGTGTGAAACTCGAGGTGACGCTCACTAAATTGGTGCAGACACCGAGCAAGAAAGATGATTATGACGGTGGTATGTACACTCTTATATATCAACTGATCAATGTTTCTTTAAAGCTTCCGTTGTTATATAGTTCAATCATTTGTATTAAACCGAATACGTATTCAGGTTGGTATTATAATTATGATTGGCATATTCCCTATGTATGTGTTACTTTGTTGTATATGTGGTTGGAATAGTATCTACTTGTTTAGCCATATATACGGTATGTTTACGAGAATAGCATAGCTCATAAGGGGTAATATCTTACGTAGTGTTAATTGGTATGTACTTTTGAGGGAAACTCATTCTTATCTGACTTCGTAATTGAATTGAATTGAATTGAATTGAATTGAAGTTTATTATGTCCATGATCATTTACATAGAAAATTGTTTTCCACTGGTTACATATACAATGAATTGACATATCAAAATACAATTAAATCACATTCATAAACAATATTATTTGACATCCATAGCATTTCAATATGGTATACATTAAATCAGACTACCATCTAACAATTACATATTTTGTATAATTATTTTCATATAAATAAACCAAAAATCAATTTCTTCATGTGCTCCCTTTTAAACAGAATAATAACGTCACATCCCCCGTTACCAATGAAATATTATGTATAAATTGCATCCAAAAGTTTCACTGTAGAGTATTCAACAACATTAACTTATTGCGTATTATCATTTTATATTTACCAACTAGACAGGTTTTATAATTCAGAGTAAAACTTTAACATTAAATCATTATACTATATATCAATTCTCAACATTTCAAACAAATATTTTATTACCAATAAATAAATACAAAACAAATCCTATCGTTAAATTCTTTAGCTTTATCCAATCAACAAAGTCGTGCATGTATATACTTAAAATATTAATAACTATCAATACAAATGTAAAACTAGTCCTCATATTCATCATACATGATTGTATGCAATTTAAATGATATCGTACAGTAATATATTGCATCAAATGCGGGAACATAAATAATAAAACAACAACTAGTATCCGCGGGTTCTACAAATTCAAAAGAAAATAGAGACCAATGCCTAAAATTGAACACCCCGGTGTCTCACGTTAAAAAAGAACAAGAAAAGAAACAATTTTACCTACGAACTGTACTATTGTATGTGTGTGTAGAATCGATAACGAATGAGTTTCTGAATCTTTGTCTGTTTGTTCGAGGTGCGCGTAGCCTGAATCCGGATCTATTGAATGTGTATTCTTCTCTCAATGGGTGGGTCGGGTCTCTCAAAATGTGTTTGACTTTTGCAAGAACCCTCTCTTCGTACAGAGATTGTATTGGTGGCAATTGTCTACCCACGATGCGCTGTGACACCTTTCTAATGCGTTCAAGTTTGTTTCCATTTCGTTGTGTTGCATTACCAAAATAACAAATCAAATTAAAAGTAATGATACTTTGAATCAAAGCCTTGTATGACAATTCCAAAATTGTATTGTCTACATGAAGTTTTCTTAATTGACGTAGAAAATACAAACGTTGGTTGCCCTTTTTGTATAGCCTTTGTACATTGTCTGACCAATCAAGTGAGCTTGTGACCACTGTCCCCAAATACTTATACTCATTGACCTGTTCTACACTCACATCATGTATCACTAATTGCTCATGGTTATCACTATTTCTACGAAAATCGAACACAATTTCCTTTGTTTTTAATACATTCAATTTCAAATGGTGTGCATCGCACCATTCAACGAACCTTTCTGTGAACATCATATAGCTTGCTACATTATCATCTTTCATGAGACCAATAACGACAGTGTCGTCTGCGTATTTGATTATTTTACATTCATCATTTCCTTGAATCCCTTCACTTGTATAAAATGAAAACAGAACGGGGGATAGAACACATCCTTGCGGAGTGCCTGTACTAATGGTTTTGACTGTGGATTGAAAGTTACTCATGCGAACAAACTGTGTTCTATCCAACAAAAAGTTGTGAACAAATTGTACAATCTGGGGATGGCAACGCATCAACAAGAGTTTATTTGTTAGCAAATGTGGCACAATGGTGTTGAACGCGCTTGAAAAATCAACAAACAGAGATCTGACGTATTGTTTCGAGGTATCCAAATGGTGATATACCGTATGAAGGAAGGAAATGACCGCGTCATTCACACTTCTGTTTGTACGGTAAGCAAATTGGAGCGGGTCAAGATGATCTCCGATGCAACTAATTAAGCGCTTCGACACTAACCTTTCCAAACATTTCATAACACTACATGTAAAGCTGGGTTCCCACTGCCGATCAGATCAACTCGATCAAGCCCGATCAGGCTATTTTGGCATATTTTTGCCTGTTCGGGCTCGCTCGGCAAGGGCGATCGGGGTCGATCTACCTTGATCGGCATGGTCCCGCTCCCTACACGAATATTTTTGACAGTCAAAAATATTCGTGTAGGGGTCGAGAAGGCAAGCGATCGAACAGCGATCGTGTATTGATCGAGTGGGAGGTCTAGCTGGTCGGGAAACGATCGTATAGAGATCTAGTTTGGTCTGGATGGATTTTTTCCACCGATCATCTCGATCTATACTCGACTACGACACGATTGGTTCCCGATCAACTCGATCATGGTTCGATCTGTTTTTATGAACAACTCGACCGCTACACGAGCGCTACGCGACTTCCTTAAACCGCTACTCTCATTTTTTTGACTGCTACTCGAGCGCACTCGATCACATCCCGAGCACGAAGAGCTAAATGTAGAGTGTGCACTACTGCTGACATTGAGTGAGATGATGACGATGATGATGATGATGACGATGATGACGACGATGATGATGATGATGATGATGATGATGATGATGAATTTGTGATCAAATGAAACATTTTGTAAAATCATCGTTTAAACGTCATAAATTTGAATCTAAAACATTTTAATCGTAATGTTGTTTAAACGTTATTGGAATATTGTAGCATAATCTTTGATTATGTCATTATAACATAAAGTTTCTGCTTTAAAGCCCAAGTCCAGTTTAGGGAAAGTAGCCAAATACATCTATATTGGTCATTTATTGTTGAATATGTATTGAAATAGGGCTTTTGTGGTAAAAATCAGTATTTCGTAATACACGTAGCGTACATGGCGTATGGGCGATATATATTTATGCCTACATTGCTATATTATGCCTGGATAATCCTATATTAGTATAATTATATTCTTTCACATTATTGGTAATAAGAGCTTTCATTTCATTTTTTGAGAGGGGGGGGGGGGGCGTTTCCGAAACTGGTCTTTACCTTTAAGGACATTTTGAATATACGTTTATAAAATGTCCCGCTCTTGCATTTTAAAAACATCAAGGTATGACATTAGTAGTAAATGTTTTATCTAAGAACAAAAAATCAACATTTAACAAATGTTTGTCATATTTTGTTTCCTGGAAAATATTGTCTTAACATTTAAAATAGAGTGGCATTTGTTTTTTATAAAACATTCTTCACAACATTATTTATCTGGAAATATTATTTCTGTTTTGATATATTGTTAATATGTTTCAAAAATAACATTTTATTTAATGTTGTATTATTATTATTAAAACATTCACTACAAAATATATAATGTTTTTTTTTTATACTGTTTGTTAGAAAACATTTGAAGTTAACAACTTTGGGACCTTACGGAAATGTTTGTAAAATGTTTTGTGTATAGTATAGCTGGGTATAGTCTCTTGAAGACATAGCACATCGCAGTTTATTTGTTTGCACAGATGTGCAAGGACTTGTTCCATCAGTGGCGTAGCGTGGTCGGACTGATTGGGGGGGGGGGGGGGCACGAAAATTATTGTTTTTCTTCAAAAAATGGCCCCTTATGTTTTCTATTGTTTTTTCGAAATTATTGGGGGGGGCACGTGCCCCACCCCCGTGCCCCCCCCCCCCCCCGTAGCTACGCCACTGTGTTCCATGATAGCTCCGGCAGGGGCGGTCGTGATAGGGGAACCTCAGCGGGATGGCTCTGGGGTGCTGCTTTAAAGGGAAATTGTGTTACGTTTGTCTTGGTCTTAATCTTAATATTATTATTAATCTTAGTCTAAGTCATTATTCTTAATCTTAACATTAATATAATTATTGATTATTGATCCAAAAGCGAATACTGTAATATCGGCTGTCGGTAATGACTTCTGCAAACACAACGAATTCACGACTCATCGTCGACTCCTGTACGAGCAGGTCGACCTGCTCGAGTCGAGTTCGTGTAGAGATCGTGTTGACGTCCAGTTCGTCTAGATGGTCTAGTACATATCGTATAGGGATCGTATATGCATCGGAATGATCGAGTAGAGATCGAAGTTGTTGTCAAGTATATTTCGCGAAGAAGTCGTGAATGGTCGGATGTGGGTCGTAAACGATCGAATAGCGGTCGGGAAGAGATCGTGTCTAAGGACGATCAAGCATTTGGTCGAGATTGGTCGGGGTAAAAATGTGCCGATTGGGCGATCGAGCTTGATCGAGTTGATCGGATCGGCAGTGGGAACCCACCTTAAGAGAAATGGGTCTAAAATCATTAAATTCCACTGCGCGTTTGTCTTTGGGAATCGGTATGATTATGGAAGCTTTCCACAGAGCCGGGATAACTCCCTCATCTACCACTCTTTGAAACAAACACGTATAAACAAAGGCTAACTGATCCTTGCACAGTTTTAGTACCTTGTTACACAATCCATCTGGGCCGGGTGATTTTGAGGTTTGTAATTGACCAAAAACTCGTCTTACTTCATGTTCAGTTATTTGAAGTGAGGGTATTTCCCGACATTGATTTTTCAGCTCTCGTGTGAGAGCTTCATTTTCATATGAGTAATCATTCAAGTAAACGTTTACTGTGTTCACGTGCACTTACTCTCGTATGATATACATGATTCGAACATTGTGTACTTTTACTTCAAAATCGTGTTTAAACATTGTTTTTAATAATGTCGATTCTTTCATGTATTTACTGCTCACTCAAGGAACGCTCATGCACAGCGTATAGAAAGGGTGACGAATATGACAGGCGAAAACGTTTTGTAATGAAACGTTTTTTTGTATACATTAACCAAATTTAACAATCAACACTGATGTGTCACTAGATTTGCTCTATAACGAAAACTACCCGACCACATTTTGCTGAACTTGGTAACAATATGTTCTCTTGGTAAGGATCCCCAATTTATTGAGGCGGTATGTATGTTCCCATCTTGTTGGCCCGAATCCTCAACTTGTGGCTCAACTTGTGCCTGACCTAAAAAACAAAGACTACCGGTAACGTTTTGCACCAGCAGACGTATTGTCTCGTAACTATGGTCCCGGAGATATCTTATGGTTTCCTTTCATTCTCAAGTCAATCCCTTGAGAACTGCTTATAAGCAGTAGGACAATGGGCATTTTAAATTCAATTCTTAACAGTATAACAGTGAAATAGGTCACTAGCAATACAGTATCCAGGACGATCCAGGACGCAATTTGGCTGATGGTAGACATTTTTATAACATAATTTCAAAGAGCCTATTGTCATGATGCCTATTATAGCAGCTCTCAAGGGATTGACTTCATAATGAAAGAAACAATCATAATATCTCCGGGGACCATAGTTACGAGACAATAATATTGTCCCGTAACATATAACATTATATAATGTCTGCTGGTGCAAAGTGTTACCGGTAGTCCATAGGTAGTTTTATAGGCCAGGCACAAGCTGAGCCACAGGTTGAGAATTCGGGCCAATGGGATTATCCCGGTTCGTTTTGGTACTTACTACTGACGTTGTTGGGGCTACTAATGCGAATGGTGACAAGAAGAATATTACATATGACGGCTTGAAGGCTTGGAATAAAAAGCATCGTCTTTTATAATTCCAGTGTATATTGTTGTTGGTTTTGCGAGGGATAGTGTACATCAAAGTTCATGCGTAGTTTGATTGAATTGCACGGAGTGAGTTAACTCAATGACAATTGTATTGTCGATCATGCTACGGGTTATGCAGAAGATAATATAATGGTGGTTGTGCAGATGTTAAAATAAATACATTCATGATAAATGTACCCCTTGGTAAATCATATTAGAATAAATAACCCATTAAAATATAATTTATAACAAATTATTAGCTGAATTTGCATTAATATGACTTGAATAAAGTTATTATAAAACAAGTACATGTATGACGTTTAATATATCTTACATATTCAGTGTTTGCTTCCATAGGTGTTAATGCAATATACATTTAGAAAGCTGTTAAAGTCGTTTATCAACAAAGTTACAGGTACACAAAATAATGCACATGTGCATACAAACGTATCGATGAGACAAACGTTTTCATAACTATACTGCTTGTTGCATATGTTTCTGATTATTTGTTTAAATTATTAGGGAGTTACATATATTTCTGTTTGAGTTTTGATTTCGTAATCGTTTTATTGTTGCATTGATATACATCAGTAATGTAGCGTTTCCAGATACACGTACACACACACGCGCAAACACACACACACACACGCACACACACACACACACACACATACCCACACATATACACCCACATAAGTATTGCGTTGAATTCATTTAATTGCTAACGCCAGGGTACCCGTGTGTTGTCCGCCCCGCCGTGCCACGGGGCTGGCCGTGCGCCGCGTCGTCGCTGGCTCGATTATGTAGTGATATGTGGGGCAAAGTATGCGGACGCCATTCACTTGTCTGATATGTAGTGCAAAGTATGCGGACGCCAGGTTCACCCGTGCAGCAAGTAGTGCGAACAAGTGCGAACAAGCCTTAAGTAATAACTAGCTCCATCAGTGGCGTAGCGACGGGGGGGGGGGGGTGCCCCCAATAATGTGCAAAAACAATAGAAAACATAAGGGGACTTTTTTGAAAAAACAAAGAAATACAAACGAACGAACAAACGAACAAACAAATACGAACGAATGAACGAACTTACAAACGAACGAACGATTGTGAACAAACGATATATATATTACATTTCAGCCGTTAATGAACCGATTTTGATCAAATGAAGTTTATTATCCCCTTGAAATTATGCTCAAACAACTACGAACGAATGAACGAACCAACCAACCAACGATTGAACAAACAAACAACGAACGGACGAATGAATGAACGAAAACACAAACGAACGAGTTAACAATTACTAAATAAATAAATTAATTCAATTGATTGATTAATTAATTCAGTAAGTAATTAGTTTATGAGTGAATGGAATAAAGCATTCATTTTCATTCATACCTTTAGTTTATGCATTTAAGACTCAAAGGTACAATCAACCAATCAACTATCCGGCTCTAACCGAAATGCATCGACTGACCAGCCCTCAGATCCGGTACAGATATCAAATAGTATCCGCGGATATCACAGTACGTTCGTCGACCTTTATACTTCGTTGGTGAAGAAGATTGATGAATCAATGAAGGAAATAAATGAATGACTGAATACATGTAATGGACCAACAAACAAACAAACGAACCAATCAACCAACCAACGAAAAAACAAACAAACAAACGAACGAACAAACAAACAAACGAACAGTGCAAACTAGTGCCAACTTAAACAGTGCAAACTAGTGCCAACTTAAACAGTGCAAACTAATGCCAACTTAAACAGTGCAAACTAATGCCAACTTAAACAGTGCAAACTAATGCCAACTTAAACAGTGCAAACTAATGCCAACTTAAACAGTGCAAACTAATGCAAACTTAAACAGTGCAAACTAGTGTCAACAATACCAGTTCGCTGGCTGCTTAATTGCTAACGCCAGGGTACCCGTGACCCGTGTGTTGTCCGCCCCGCCGTGCCACGGGGCTGGCCGTGCGCCGCGTCGTCGCTGGCTCGATTATGTAGTGTATTTGGCAAAGTATGCGGACGCCATTCACCTGTCTGATATGTAGTGCAAAGTATGCGGACGCCAGGTTCACCCGTGCAGCAAGTAGTGCGAACAAGTGCGAACAAGCCTGAAGTATTAACTAGCTCCATCAGTGGCGTAGCGACGGGGGGGGGGGGGGGGCACGGGGGGGGGGGGGCACGTGCCCCCAATAATGTGCAAAAACAATAGAAAACATAAGGGGAAATTTTTTGAAAAAACAAAGAAATACAAACGAACGAACAAACAATTACGAACGAATGAACGAACTTACAAACGAACGAACGATTGTGAACAAACGATATATATTACATTTCAGCCGTTAATGAACCGATTTTGATCAAATGAAGTTTATTCTGCCCTTGAAATTATGCTCAAACAACTACGAACGAATGAACGAACCAACCAACCAACGATTGAACAAACAAACAACGAACGGACGAATGAATGAACGAAAAAACGAACGAACGAGTTAACAATTACTAAATAAATAAATTAATTCAATTGATTGATTAATTAATTCAGTAAGTAATTAGTTTATGAGTGAATGGAATAAAGCATTCCTTTTCATTCATACCTTTAGTTTATGCATTTAAGACTCAAAGGTACAATCAACTAATCAACTATCCGGCTCTAACCGAAATGCATCGACTGACCAGCCCTCAGATCCGGTACAGATATCAAATAGTATCCGCGGATATCACAGTACGTTCGTCGACCTTTATACTTCGTTGGTGAAGAAGATTGATGAATAAATGAAGGAAATAAATGAATGACTGAATACATGTAATGGACCAACAAACAAACAAACGAACCAATCAACCAACCAACGAAAAAACAAACAAACAAACGAACGAACGAACGAACAAACAAACAAACGAACAGTGCAAACTAGTGCCAACTTAAAGAGTGCAAACTAGTGCAAACTTAAACAGTGCAAACTAATGCCAACTTAAACAGTGCAAACTAATGCCAACTTAAACAGTGCAAACTAGTGCCAACTTAAACAGTGCAAACTAATGCCAACTTAAACAGTGCAAACTAATGCAAACTTAAACAGTGCAAACTAGTGTCAAAAATACCAGTTCGCTGGCTGCTTAATTGCTAACGCCAGGGTACCCGTGACCCGTGTGTTGTCCGCTCCGCCGTGCCACGGGGCTGGCCGTGCGCCGCGTCGTCGCTGGCTCGATTATGTAGTGTATATGTGGGGCAAAGTATGCGGACGCCATTCACCTGTCTGATATGTAGTGCAAAGTATGCGGACGCCAGGTTCACCCGTGCAGCAAGTAGTGCGAACAAGTGCGAACAAGCCTGAAGTAATAACTAGCTCCATCAGTGGCGTAGCGACGGGGGGGGGGGGGGGGCACGTGCCCCCAATAATGTGCAAAAACAATAGAAAACATAAGGGGAAATTTTTTGAAAAAACAAAGAAATACAAACGAACGAACAAACAATTACGAACGAATGAACGAACTTACAAACGAACGAACGATTGTGAACAAACGATATATATTACATTTCAGCCGTTAATGAACCGATTTTGATCAAATGAAGTTTATTCTGCCCTTGAAATTATGCTCAAACAACTACGAACGAATGAACGAACCAACCAACCAACGATTGAACAAACAAACAACGAACGGACGAATGAATGAACGAAAAAACGAACGAACGAGTTAACAATTACTAAGTAAATAAATTAATTCAATTGATTGATTAATTAATTCAGTAAGTAATTAGTTTATGAGTGAATGGAATAAAGCATTCCTTTTCATTCATACCTTTAGTTTATGCATTTAAGACTCAAAGGTACAATCAACTAATCAACTATCCGGCTCTAACCGAAATGCATCGACTGACCAGCCCTCAGATCCGGTACAGATATCAAATAGTATCCGCGGATATCACAGTACGTTCGTCGACCTTTATACTTCGTTGGTGAAGAAGATTGATGAATAAATGAAGGAAATAAATGAATGACTGAATACATGTAATGGACCAACAAACAAACAAACGAACCAATCAACCAACCAACGAAAAAACAAACAAACAAACGAACGAACGAACGAACAAACAAACAAACGAACAGTGCAAACTAGTGCCAACTTAAAGAGTGCAAACTAGTGCAAACTTAAACAGTGCAAACTAATGCCAACTTAAACAGTGCAAACTAATGCCAACTTAAACAGTGCAAACTAGTGCCAACTTAAACAGTGCAAACTAATGCCAACTTAAACAGTGCAAACTAATGCAAACTTAAACAGTGCAAACTAGTGTCAAAAATACCAGTTCGCTGGCTGCTTAATTGCTAACGCCAGGGTACCCGTGACCCGTGTGTTGTCCGCTCCGCCGTGCCACGGGGCTGGCCGTGCGCCGCGTCGTCGCTGGCTCGATTATGTAGTGTATATGTGGGGCAAAGTATGCGGACGCCATTCACCTGTCTGATATGTAGTGCAAAGTATGCGGACGCCAGGTTCACCCGTGCAGCAAGTAGTGCGAACAAGTGCGAACAAGCCTGAAGTAATAACTAGCTCCATCAGTGGCGTAGCGACGGGGGGGGGGGGGGGGCACGTGCCCCCAATAATGTGCAAAAACAATAGAAAACATAAGGGGAAATTTTTTGAAAAAACAAAGAAATACAAACGAACGAACAAACAATTACGAACGAATGAACGAACTTACAAACGAACGAACGATTGTGAACAAACGATATATATTACATTTCAGCCGTTAATGAACCGATTTTGATCAAATGAAGTTTATTCTGCCCTTGAAATTATGCTCAAACAACTACGAACGAATGAACGAACCAACCAACCAACGATTGAACAAACAAACAACGAACGGACGAATGAATGAACGAAAAAACGAACGAACGAGTTAACAATTACTAAATAAATAAATTAATTCAATTGATTGATTAATTAATTCAGTAAGTAATTAGTTTATGAGTGAATGGAATAAAGCATTCCTTTTCATTCATACCTTTAGTTTATGCATTTAAGACTCAAGGTACAATCAACCAATCAACTATCCGGCTCTAACCGAAATGCATCGACTGACCAGCCCTCAGATCCGGTACAGATATCAAATAGTATCCGCGGATATCACAGTACGTTCGTCGGCCTTTATACTTCGTTGGTGAAGAAGATTGATGAATCGATGGAGGAAATAAATGAATGACTGAATACATGTAATGGACCAACAAACAAACAAACGAACCAATCAACCAACCAACGAAAAAACAAACAAACGAACGAACGAACGAACGAACGAACGAACGAACGAACGAACGAACGAACGAATGAACGAACGAACGAACAAACAAATACGAACGAATGAACAAACTTACAAACGAACGAACGATTGTGAACAAACGATATATATATTACATTTCAGCCGTTAATGAACCGATTTTGATCAAATGAAGTTTATTCTGCCCTTGAAATTATGCTCAAACAACTACGAACGAATGAACGAACCAACCAACCAACGATTGAACAAACAAACAACGAACGGACGAATGAATGAACGAAAAAACGAACGAACGAGTTAACAATTACTAAATAAATAAATTAATTCAATTGATTGATTAATTAATTCAGTAAGTAATTAGTTTATGAGTGAATGGAATAAAGCATTCCTTTTCATTCATACCTTTAGTTTATGCATTTAAGACTCAAGGTACAATCAACCAATCAACTATCCGGCTCTAACCGAAATGCATCGACTGACCAGCCCTCAGATCCGGTACAGATATCAAATAGTATCCGCGGATATCACAGTACGTTCGTCGGCCTTTATACTTCGTTGGTGAAGAAGATTGATGAATCGATGGAGGAAATAAATGAATGACTGAATACATGTAATGGACCAACAAACAAACAAACGAACCAATCAACCAACCAACGAAAAAACAAACAAACAAACGAACGAACGAACGAACGAACGAACGAACGAACGAACGAATGAACGAACGAACGAACAAACAAATACGAACGAATGAACAAACTTACAAACGAACGAACGATTGTGAACAAACGATATATATATTACATTTCAGCCGTTAATGAACCGATTTTGATCAAATGAAGTTTATTCTGCCCTTGAAATTATGCTCAAACAACTACGAACGAATGAACGAACCAACCAACCAACGATTGAACAAACAAACAACGAACGGACGAATGAATGAACGAAAAAACGAACGAACGAGTTAACAATTACTAAATAAATAAATTAATTCAATTGATTGATTAATTAATTCAGTAAGTAATTAGTTTATGAGTGAATGGAATAAAGCATTCCTTTTCATTCATACCTTTAGTTTATGCATTTAAGACTCAAGGTACAATCAACCAATCAACTATCCGGCTCTAACCGAAATGCATCGACTGACCAGCCCTCAGATCCGGTACAGATATCAAATAGTATCCGCGGATATCACAGTACGTTCGTCGGCCTTTATACTTCGTTGGTGAAGAAGATTGATGAATCGATGGAGGAAATAAATGAATGACTGAATACATGTAATGGACCAACAAACAAACAAACGAACCAATCAACCAACCAACGAAAAAACAAACAAACAAACGAACGAACGAACGAACAAACAAACAAACGAACAGTGCAAACTAGTGCCAACTTAAAGAGTGCAAACTAGTGCAAACTTAAACAGTGCAAACTAATGCCAACTTAAACAGTGCAAACTAATGCCAACTTAAACAGTGCAAACTAATGCCAACTTAAACTGATGGCTCAACAGTGCAGCAAGTCGTCGGTGATATCACGTACCGGCGAATGTTTGATTCTGGGCGCTAACGAGATTTCGAGAAAAACGCGTTTAAAGATTCCCAACTTCTTCTATCATAAAATAAACAGTTTTAAACAATCAAATTGCAATAAAAAGTTCGAAGGTGACGAGAGAGGAATATTCTCTTCAATATGACCCTGAAAATAACCTACCTTAGGCTCTCGATTCTGTGTAATATCACTGCATATATCGTTCGTCGGTACGTAGAGGCACTCGACGCATTGAGCATTCGTCTTGAGTCGCCGTACAATTCTTCCCAATTCGTTGTTAAATCGTGGCTAAATCGAGTCGATTCGTTCTAGTAAATCGTTGCGAATCGTTGCGAGTCGCCGTGAAAATCGTCAGTATGGGACTGGGCCTTTAACAGTTTAACATGTCACAATGTATTGGGAACGATTTCATAATTCTTAAAACTTACTTATACAATACTTTAGTGGTTCTCTTATTCCTAGTTTTATTTCAGTACCAGTAGAAACATTATATCGATTTATTTTGTTAAGTTTCTTATTGTAAAACAAATAAATCATTATTTACAATTTAATTGTCCGGATTGCAACCACAATAAAGTACTAACTATGTACAAAGCATGTGAAATTAGATAGTGAATATCACTTTTCATTTCACTCCTTTCTCAGCCACACGTAAAATAAAGTAACACATTATTAAACAGAACATTACCCGTTGCATCAACGATTCATCACATTTTGCTCATGCCAACAAAGTAATACGATACTTTTAAAGGGATAGTTGAGAAAAATGTTTAAACATCCTTATAGACTACTTTGAAAGAAAAGTCTAAAAAAAAGTATCTACAAAGTTGTTGATATGTCTATTGAATCATTTTTTTAACGAAACATGAAATGCACAATTGTGTATGGAAATGGCTAAAAACCAATGAGGTATTTAGAAAGCGCCCTCTTGAGTTGTTACGGCTCTTTTTAAAATGATAACCTGGGTCTTACTTAGTCGTTTGTAATTGTGTATACTTGTTTAGCATGGTGGAATTATAACTTTTATTTTGTGATGTAATGGTGCAGGTTTTGTTACTAAAGTTATGTTTGACCAATACTCAACTACCTATCCCTGTAAAGTACATGGTATTAGATGAATAAAGCATATTTTATTGTATGAATTTGTTATCAATCGTATTAAATCTTTGCCTATCAATCTCTATATAAAGAGTTTACAGGGTGGTGTATTGTTATAATTCCATTATGTGCGAATTTGTATCATGTTTATTAATTAAGACAACAATTTATAGAAAAGAAGTGTAAAACAAAAGTATTGTGAAACTAAATACTATAATCTTTAAAATGCTCATCATAGAAATTTCTGCTATTATTTGATTTGTTGATATTATATATTTATATTAATACTGGGTCCTTGAAAATGTAGGCAATTTGAATACTAGGCCTATTAAATCACTCCTTTTGTCAACTGTTTAATTATACATTTCCCTTGTAAATGGTACATTATTTGACATTTATTTCAAATTGTGGTATACGCAGTGTGTTTCAGAATACGTGACGATCATAAATCAAGCGATGCAATAATTTAATCTTGTGTCGCTTTTTTGTGTAATATTCGAGCTCTATCGATGATATTTCATATGATTGAAACAATCAAAATGTGATATGATATAAAACACAATCTGTTAAGCGGGTTAAGTACGGTACAACTAAATTTGGGAGAGGGTCGAAAGTGTACTGTTGATAAATGCATATTTCATTTTGTGAAATTGAAGGCGTTGCATAAAAAACCGATGAGATTTCTGCTCTGGTTTTGCCTTCAAGTGAAATAAAATATTAAATTTCAAGTGGAATGGATGTTATATGGCCTTCATGTGAACGACCTTCTTAAGCCCATGAGTGCTTGGAAGGAATGCTCCCCAGGGAGTGGAGATGATGCACACAATGTGTGCTGGTTTGCATTGTATCCTATGACCGGGATAATAATAGTGTAAAGGGCTATGAAACTTATGTAATTAGCGCTATATAAGTAACTATATTATTATTATTATTATTATTATAATGAGCACAAGTGAAAAGTGGTATTCACTAACCCATTGCACTCACTTTGTACACGGTTTTCACGATCCAACGGATAATTTGGCATTGGAATAATTCAATTTGAACTAACTTTTGAACGAAAGGGATATTTTAAAAACTGAAACCTGTCCCATGCTTTTAGTGTTAATGCGAATACAACAATGTATGGGGGAACTGCTAGAATGCAAATGAGATTTTGAGGATTAGAATAATCTGATGAAATTTTGCCGTCAACGTTCCTTACGCATAGTATTATTTGTTTTACAAATTCGAGCAATAAAACGGTTTGTTCTCTTACTCTACTTAGATATTAATGATCGAAATGTTTGATATGAGGGATTGCCTAGTGTGTATGACGTTATGGCAATAAACAATAAATATACCACTTTGTATTTTCTGGGACAAACGACATATTTTCAAACATTAGATTACATAAGTAAAATGTAACATTCAGTTATTGCACATAGCAACAAAGTTAATGAATTCCCTTCAATTGTATAGCTGGTGTTGTATATAAGATTATATACTCTGTGTATTTTGTGTACTCTGTGTATTGAACATTGATCTGCAAGTTACATCAAGTTGGAAATTATATAATTAATAAAAACTACTTTTAAAAGTATTGTACTCTATAATGTGTATTGTGATTGAATCAGACGAAACTGTGTGTATTGGTCATGGGCGTAGACAGCGCGGGGGGGGGGGGGGGGTGTATGCATCTCCACCTCACAAGGTGGGGATCCCGATGGCATGTACAATCACCCCCCCCCCCCCCCCCCCCCCCCGCCCCCCAGTTTTAGGGAAAGACATTTTGTGTATGTATGTGTGTATTTTCAACTTCGGAAATTTAGTTCAAGAAATTAAGATTTTAGAGATGGGTTACACGCAACAAATTACGGAAAGATTATTTTAATTATATAGGGTGGTGGAAGCTAAGGAATTTAAATATAATGGGCAAAATTAAGTTATTCAAAACTTACGCACTTTCAAAATAATAATGTTGCTTAAACGTCTCGTATGATG
>JBAMJV010002766.1:0-33080 GCA_037951105.1 Echinarachnius parma | reverse complement strand
GAAAGCCGAACAGAATACAAAATAACCCCCCAAATCAAAGACAAAACTGCTGAATTATTGATATATTTCCAAAGAAAAAAATCGGATTACGGATGGCTAGGCCTCGAGAGAACTCCAATGAGTTAGCTAGCTATAGCTTGCATGCACATGCAACAAGTTATTAGGCGTTAATTTGGTCGTATTACTTTGCGTGTGTTATGGTGAACGTTTTTTCTTACGCGAGATCCATCCGCCGAAAATTGGGGAATTCCCGGCGGCGGATCTATATCTGCACACGCAATTATACAAGCAAACGGGAGCGGTGTAGTAATTTTTTATCGATATTTTGCGCAATTGTTTTCATTGTTTAGGGGCATATTTTTGTTTCCGCCCAGCTATCAAACGCCAAGAAATCATGTAAGTAGAATATCAGAACATTTTTAAATGTGCAAATGACAATAAAACGTATTCAGAGCCACATTTTGAATGCACTGGCTTATTAGCTCGATCATACAGACATCCAACAGACGTCTCCCCTCGAGTATCGGCGTAACTTTGATTGCACATCCGTCCACAACATCGTTCAAATGACTAGCAATTTCGCGCATCCTGTTCAATTTTCGACTGCAAAACGAATTGACGAACCATGAATTTCTCCAAAATAACCACTCATAAAGTAAACAATATTGATTTCCCCATTTCTTATTTAAATTACACTACTTAATGGACTGTCAAACATACACATGTTCAATTATCACTGGAGAAAATGGGTCGGCAAAATCTTCCGATATTTTCTACCGAGAAAAAATATTTCTCGGATCCGTCTCGGAATCGGCTCGGAAGCCATTACCGCCGGGATCTCGGATCGGATCCGGATCGGATAACAGCATTAGTGACTACTGACTAGCTTTCTCAAACACATGTATACAATGATCTGCAGTTAACTGTGTCCATATTTAAAAAAACACACACACTTATACCCCGTCTTAACAAGGCCACCAAAAGTTGGGGTGATGTCTGGAACGTTGTCCGGCTAAGAAAACCTACCCCATGTTTTGCGGTTTAGACGACAAAACTGTTTTCTACCCCAATGTGAGCAGGGCCACATCGAGGTAAGGTCTGTTAAGATGGGGCTTTAGCTTAGCTTTAATCTATCTATTTTGGATGATAGGGCTAAGGTTACACATGTAAGCAACACAAGAGTGTTTTAGTCATTAATCATCTGGCTAGCATATTTTGCCTTCTAAACTAACCCTAGTTGGCAACTAACATGACCTCTTGATGCATACCTAGCCCTAAAATCTAAAATAGACTTTATGGAACCAAAGAGGTGCTAAGCTAGAGCAGAATTATGAATTTGGGCCCTGATCTTCACGGTGGATCAGAAATAGTGCTGGACTGGTGTTAATTAATGTGACTAGGCTTGGAGTTTAGACCAGTCTAAATATGAAAGAACCATTACCCATGAACTATAGATGCACCAAGTTCTACCCCAACAGTGTGACTGATCTTTCATGAGTGATCCGAGGGACTTCAGTTACTGAGGGACTTCAGTTACTGAGGGGCTTCAGGCTCAGCAGATGGCAGAACTGAAATAGGCCAAGTGTCTGTAAAATCACTTATAAATCGAGTCCAGACACAAAGGGGGATGTATACAGATGTGCATCAAATATTCTGCACTACTTCAAAAACGGTTTAAATTTAGAGTTGCGATCTGAAAGGGGCATCTAACTCTGTCTACCCTTATGAATCATTGAGTTCTCCCCCTGTGAAACAATTCACTTGAGTGGTGAACTGGTAATTAAAATGGAGTGCCCTTGACAAACTGACTGGCATGTACAGTAGCATGCTTGGTGGCTCTGCTAAATGATTTTGCTATCAGGCTAGTTGGGAACATACACGCTATGACATGGATGGCATCTCCCTCATCCTCTTATCATTCAGTAACAGCTTCCAGAGCAGAGCCCTTATCCTACCAAGAGATTTCTCCATGATAAACGATGCTATCACTAGGTCATCCATTATGTGAAGTATTTGTGAGAACCAGAGTGTTTCATGGTTCCATACCAACATAATATGAAAGGGATATTATGGAATGCGAGTAGGGTGAGACTGCGACCATCTCTTTGTCCATAGGACTAAGCATGTTCAGCACCTATGCCTCCATGTATAGTCTTATCACACTAGATAAGCCAATCACATTTTCCTGTCACTATTAATGTCTTTGGGGTCTTTGGGGTTACTCACTAATGGTGTCCCCTGACATACAATTACAGACAGGTTTGAAAGCTGGTGTATAGAAGTACATATGAATTTAAAAATGGACCAAATGAATGTATCAAATTAACTAAAATATGGACCAAATGAATCAAACTATTTGGCAAATAAAACAAACGTGACAATAGCCGACAAGCTTGCAGTGGAGCATTTGAGTATTGTCTGCACTGCTGAAAGTCATTATATTTTTAGCAAATTCATACAAAATTGCAGATAAACCCATGTTTTCATGCTTAGTTAGTTTGTCGGGGAAAAGGCACATCATCAAAAACTGTGTTTAGCCCAGATCAATAATGAATTAGTTGAGATTTCAAGAAGAATATCTTGGGCAAGTAAAAGTTGGTATAGAGAACATTGGTTGCCATGGGACCGACAAGCCAGTCCTTTCAAGCCCTGCCCAATAGCAGAGCAAACAAACAGTTGAAATGTATGCAGTGTAGCAAAGTCTCACTTATTTCATTATAATACTTTGGGATGTATCAAGCACAAGTCAGTTAACCTTGATTCTATCACGTTTATGACAAGGTGCGTGAGCTACTTTGTTTGTTCAAAATTTACTATGATTAGCTAACTATTTACCAGTGTCATGCTTATTAAAGATTACACATTGAAGCAACTACACAATTGTCTCTTCACCATGGTCGCATAGAATGGGAATTTGTCAGATTTGTACCGAAATGGCTGTGATAACAGAAAGGTCACAAGTACCTTTTTAGACATACTTGAAGTGAAGGTAATGTCAAAGCATTATTAATAATGCCTAATACAAATGAGGAAAGGGATTTGCATACCTGGAGGTGTCAATTCATAGATCTGATAATTCTTTTCTTCAGCAATAGGATGCATACTGTTTACATATTATACATCTTTTTTTACAATGCATGTTTTCCAGATTAACCAAATCCATCTAATCGCTTACCGTTTGGCTAATATATATCTATTGTGAGCAGCTCAGACAGATAATTGCACTATTATGTGCAATATTTTCAGTGGAATGGTTTGTTTGACAGTTAGGGAATTTTTCCACCTCATTTTTTTTTTTTTAAGCCAGAGGAGGCATCCTTCAAAGAAATGTATTTCTCCTGTGGCATTCATTATCTTTTCCTATCCTTTTTAAAGAGACAAGATAGAATCCTTGAGACATTCTTTCTACTGGTAAAGTGCACACAACAAATCACAGCGAGGTTGGCTGGCCCTGATTTATGGGACTGGGCAGCTGTAGTGTGGTTATGCTGTGTTGCCCAGCCCAGAGGAATGAACAAACAGCACTGCTGGTAAGAGATATAAATAATACTGGACAAACAAACAAATGTCTGCTTTTAACTTATACCCCTTTCACAATAGCCTGATTTTCATCTGATGCGTCCGTCCGGACGGCGATGAAAATCTCCTGCCCAAGAGCAGGAGAAATTCTCTTTCTATCGAAGTGACACCAATGAAACGCTGTATATGAATGGGTTAGGGAGAAAAACACCGGGAAATTGGTCACCTGGGTTAAATTGTTTTGTTTGTTCTTTTTTTATTTTACATTAATAATATGCTTTACAAAATATCCAAATTAATATGTAGCGTTATATATATTCATTTAAAAAATGCAATATTTAAAAACTCATTTCTAATCAATTGTGCAATAATTCTTCACTTCCGGCCAAGGGTCGCCGTGCGAGTGAATTTCTCCGGTGAAATGACCTTAGTATGAATGGCGTACATGGCAAGCATTGGTTTCACCTCTGTTTCAATCGGTATATTTCATGTGTTTTTTTCTAGAGGCACTATGAAAAGGGTATCAGGTAAAATAGGCAGAAAGTGTTGCAACAACAAAAAAATCAAATTGAAAATCTTTGTTTTAATGTTCATTCTTTGTATGTTCATGAATCCATTAAATTTAGATTTGACAATAAACATGTCCATACTTAGATCTATGTGCTATACCTAAAATTCAATTTCATCTTTTTTTTTTTATAGATGACTCATTGCAAGGACTTTGGAACTTTGCATTCATTTCATTGTGTACATCATTAGAAATGTCCAGGATGTAAAGTGTAAACTTGGTTTCTACCGCACTTGATATCTAAACCTCCCAGGCTCCCAGGCTCCCAGGAAGCCGGAGACACATTGTAAATAGCTGGAATCTAATTCAGTGGGAAATGCACCTGCTATGCACAGTGGGAACCTTCTCACGTTGCTGTCTCCTTGCTCTTTCCTCACCCTCACCCTCACGGATCTGAAGTTAAACCGAAAACTCAATGAAGATCCTATAATATGCATATTGTACCTCTTCTGAAAGCTGAGAACATACTGAGCATGAAAAAGTTAATTTTGAAGCCCTAACACCGCCCATAAAACAATTAAAAGCAAATTTAAACTCTTATTCTGAACCCCGATTTTCGCCCTTTGACGGCGATTTGGTGCAGAGAAATTTGATGACGTCACAGGTAGAATAGGCCCAAACCACGGCCGCTGACGGTAGAGCGGTACCCGTTGCGTCCCCCAACGATCCCCCAGTCCAGCCGCGGAGCGCGAGTTATGCTGCCCTGCTCAATCGACAGAACGCCGACCTTGTCAATATCATTTTTCTTGTTAGATTCGACCTGAAATCTGCAAAATCGGAGAATGGTGGAAATGTCTGAAGGAAGTGAAGATTTCAGGCATGGTTTTGAGGTGGAAATCGCGAGTTCGCCAGTATCGACAAAGTTGAATTCGAGTCGCAAATTCGGGAAAAGGTGCATGGCGTATGGTAGATCGACAAATCTATCACTTTCATGCCCTCTTTGACTTTGACATTATATTGTATTTTTCTCTGTCGGCATTCTAAGCCGACAGTGAAATATAACTATAATAATGTCAAAGAGGCCATGAAAGTGATAGATTTGTCGATCTGGCGTATGACTGCGGCAATTGTATAGCGAATTGCACCATGTCCATGCACAGTTTGCCGGGGAAGATGCTGGGGGAAAGGGCGCATTGAAACCCGCACTCCGTTGTCGGCACGCTGGCCCGCTACCTAGCTGGCCGTGCCGCGCTCGTGAAGAGTATCCTACGAAACGGTATGTAACGTACCCAAAATCAACTAAATCTTCGAAAATTGCTCAAATAATGGTCGTGATTTCAAAGTAGTTATCTTTTTTACCTGTTCTGTGTAACTTCTTTGAAATCATGACCATAATTTGAGCAATGGTCGAAGATTTAGTTGGGTACGTTACATTTGTGTTTTGTATGGTACTCTTCACGAGCGCGTCACGGGCAGCTAGCAGCGTAGCGTGCCGACACCGTGCGGGTACAATAGTGAGCTAGCGCCAAGAATCTCCCAAATCCCGTCATCATTGTCACTGTCTGATGAATCATTCCTGTCCTCTTCTTCATCTTCTTCGGAAAAATCCATTGCGAAACTCAGTTCGAGAGTATTTTCCTCCATTTTCCTCGAAATAAAACTGTCCAGCTCGATCATACGTTATCAAAAAGCAATACACAACACCGTATAATGCACGCGCATTGCTTTGCTTGATCAGTTGATCGGCCGGGCCCGTTCTACCGATGACGTCACGATTTTCAGGCCGATCGTTGAGCGAATTTCAGTCTCGGAGACTGCTCAAAATAGGGCAAAAGCCCTATTTTCGAAGACTTTTTTAGTCAAATTTCAACATTTTTATCGCGGATTAAGTTAATATCCTTAGAAAAAATAACATTTCCTTCACAAACATACCAAATTTTGCCAATTTGGAAGTCAACGAGGGTTCGGTTTAACTTGCTCTAGTACTAGTTTGCTCCTCTCAGAAAATGATATACCAGCAAGGGACTTAGCTTCTTGGTTCTGGGATCGGACTAGCTAGCCTGCATCTACCACATTGTTATCAAGTATCTAAAATGTCTCATCTTTATTTAAAGACATTATGAAAAGGAGAGTTGAATCTTTATACACAATTTACAATACAAACATCTTTTAAACATATTCCCTTGTGAATGTGTCTATTGAGAAGGAAGGTTAAGCTAGATCACAAGTCTGTCGAAGTAGAGTACAAAATGATCACTACAATCTTGCACTAATCTAAACAAAAATTAACACAATCACAATTTGAATGAAATATCTTGTGAAAGAATATTCCATTTTAGGACACATTCTACAAGGTCATTTGAGGCTGAAATGACTCAAATGAGATATTGATGTGAACTACACAAGACACAAGTTGATCACATTCAATAAGCCCCCTGCACGCACAAAAGCAGTTAAATAAAGCACGGCTCTACAGTCATCGAGTAAACAAGACCCCTAAGTTATTCCCATATTGAAATCACAATACTTTATTACCAGAATTCATATCATTCCTGCCGAGCAAAGGAATTTGCCCTTCCCCCTAAACCTCTTCCAGCAAGCCTACCTTCTGTGGTTTTGTGAATATTGGATGGGACAAATGTGATCAATACATGAGGAAAGAAGAGCCTTGTTTTGCTGGTGGCTATTTGTTCAAAATCTAGAGGCAATGGCATATAGTTTGAAGAAAAAGATGACTCTCTTTGATTCTCCATCTTTGACTTTCACGTTCCTCATTAAAGACACATTGTATGACTTCAACCCACCTCATCTCTCCCCAACCCTCCGATTAAACAAAATAAAAAGAAGTTGGTTTTCTAAATTAATACTGAAAAATGCTCAGGGAAACGGTGCCTACAATGAATAATTCACATGCATCTACAGATTGATTTTAATTAAGAGAGATCTTCCCGTTTCATCTTCTGCAATATCTGATGTTGACACACTGCAGGCAGTGCCTTTTGAGCACACACTGTGAACATCATACTTTAGTTAGGAAACGGCTCAGAGTCATTGGTGGGGAGCCAAGAAAAGCTACAAATTTGGTGTTCCATGGAAAGATCTATTGAGTAATGCCTGAAATAATCCACACCAATAGTAGGGAGCCATTTATCTCAACATTCAAAGGTGCCTGCTCCTCCAATAGATATATGTACTGCACATTTGCTTGAAAAGATGGGTTTTGAGGGCTGCTAAGTAAAAGCAACACACATGAGTAAGAACTCCAATTTCAGACAAACATACAATACACACTAGATCAGTAACTTTTGACACTAAAAAGTCCTGCTTGAAGTCTCAAATATCACTTTGGGAAAATTGTTAAGAAGTGAAGTAATGGATCACTAGTGCAGCTCCAAGCCAGCTATAAGATAAGAAATTTTGATGGCACTCAGTAAAAACAAATCTTCTTGATGGATACACACAGGCATCACTCTGGAAGAATTATCTCCTTTGTCATGGACAAATAAATACACCAGACAGCCAAGGGATTCTTTGAAGCATCTGCTACGCTTAAAAAGCTGATCTACACACCAGCCCCCCCCCCCCCCCCCCCCCCCACAAACAGCTTTTGATGCATGTAGCCTGGATCCAATGCTGTCTAGTTTTATTTTTAATTCAAACATAATAAAGAAACTGACTAGAAATATATAATGTGATTGAAAAAGAGCTAAGAAAATGGGATTCCAACACGATTCGAACCAGAGACCTCCGGATCGCTAGACCGGTGCTCTTACTGACTGAGCTATAGAAAACCCTAGTATGGCGTTCGTCCCTGAAACCCCTTAATTTTCATTGCTTGTGTGGTCAGAAGCTATTATAAACCTGATATAAACCCGAAGGATAGAAATCAACGGTTTTATTTGTATTAATGCCATATTTTCCAATTAATAATTACCGAAGAACTTACCCAGTGAAATTCATCAGGCTTGTCAAATGTTCATAGTTATTTAACCAATCAAAGATTAGTCAGATCAAAATTTACACTAGGTCTACAAAAGAAATGTCACTTATAATACTGTATATTTTTTTAATATAATTTTACACACAGACAGACATTTTTATCTGTAAGTGGATCATTTTTTCAAACAGTAGTTTTTAGAAGTTTCATGATTGAATTATTTGAATTAATGACTGATTCTAATGCAAGCATCATGGATTTCCCACTAGCGAGGTAAAAATCTACATTATAAATGCAGAATGAATGCATCCCATGCACCACAAGCAGAGCAGAGTAACCAAAAGAAGGGTCGAGGGCTTACGAGAATGGTCAATCAACGTCGCAAAAACAGCCCAAACAGCCCTTTGGGTAGCTGCTTTGCGGGTTCGTGTTACACAAACCAGGCTTTGCGCTGCCTCTCATTGATACAATGGTCAATAAAGGGGATGAAAGAAAATGGGAACAGCCTCGGTCCTCTAAAAAAAAAAGAGTTTTGGTACCCTCTTTGTCCCAGGCTAAAGCTACGCTTCATTTTTTTTTGCCATAGACCACAGAATAATTTCCTTGAATTTTATAAAGGGATAGGTTCCTTGTTTAATACTGTACTCAAGATGAAATCATACTTCTGTCAAAATCACTGCAAATAGATGCTGAGCAGTTAGCTGTAAAATTGCCCAATACACACTAGTTTGAAGAATGTGCATAAATTGATTTGTTGAACATTAGGTTTTAAATTATATTTCATACTACAAAGACCAATCGACATCTTTTTATGGTTTAATCCTTTGTAAGAACTTCTCTGTGGTTGACCAAATGTAAAAAGAGGACAACATTAAGATAGATATGAATAGGGTAAATGCATCCTAATGGTCGACCAAATTTGTTTGGAGTCATTGTTTTTTAACCACAATAAAGGACCGTGAATATAACTCACTAGTTGACAGTATAGAGTGGTGAAGTGTGATGTCATATAATGTCATAAACATTTTTTTTAGAATTTTCAAATTTGGACTTCATTTTTAGAAAGAGCATAACAAATAATGTCCAAATACCGAAAATCAAAGGAATAGGTTACGTATTGGCTGAGATATGCCCATCCGAATGATTTTTTTATCAATGGGCAATCAGTGTTATAGTGCACTGGTTCATAAATGTATGAACCAGTGCACTATAACACTGATTGCCCATTGAAGTAAAATTCATTCAGATGGGCATATCTCAGCCAATACGTAGCCTATTCCTTTGATTTTAGGTATTTGGACATTATTTGTTATGCTCTTTCTGAAAATGAAGTCCAAATTTGAAAATTCTAAAAAAGTGTTTTTATGACATCATGGCTTCTGTACTCTATTAGTTGTAATAACGAAGTCAAATCAGTGATTAAATTGTATAGCTCTTGTCAGAGTGTGAGCTGTGTGAATGTCATCAAACTGGTTCAGGGTATACATTCAGTGTGATTGTGGTTGTATGATTGTAATTTTTAAATAGTTTAATTCATTCTTGATAGCATTTGATTAAGAAAATCTAAAAATCTACATTCTAATGTGCACTTCAGTGCTTAAAATGGGGAACCTGTGGATCCCTTCCACCCAATGTCAAGCAATAATAAATGCAGTAATCCATACACCTCAGTTAAATATGAGGTTGTCTTATAATTCAGTTCAATTTAATATATTGCAAAACTTAATAGGAGCAATTCAACATTTAACAAATATATATTTGGGGAAAGACACACATACAGGCACATTAAAAAAAAGTCACATCAAAAACGAAATAAAGATGTTTCAAAGATGACTTACAAGTTACGTTCAAGAGGCCTGGCTCGCTGGTAATGAAGTCGCTGGTGGCGCCATCCGTTACCACACAGTTGTACTCCCCCGCATCCTCCTTTGTGACACCGATAATCCTCAAAGCGTTGCTCGTGTCCACATAGACCTTCGCCGTCTCCTCCAGGGGAGCGTCGTTGAACGTCCAAGCGAAACTGACGGAATCAGTTTGGTCAACGGCGCACAGGAGCACGATGTTCATTCCCTCCATGACCGTCAAGCTCTCTGGCTGGTCAGTAAAGGTCAGTGCATGACATGGATGGAGCACACATAAAACTGAAAAAGGAACAAAATAATAAATGAATTCAAACAGAGGAAACTGACCAGAAATATATAATATTATAAATGAAAAAGAGCCAAAAAAAAATGGGATTCCTCCATGATTCGAACCAGAACCTACGGATTGCTAGACCGGCGCTCTACTGCCTGAGCTATAGAAAACCCTAGTACGATGTTCATCCCTGAAACCCCTTTGTTTTCAACGCTCATAATAATAGGTTAATAATACATAAAATTAAAATCCAATTGAGAAAGGGCCTCAGCTTTTGATCTTGTAGATACAAAGTCTTCATCAGAAATAGCTACATTTAAAAGGAGAATAATGATTAGAAACCTTTATCATGAAGTAGTCTCTTATGAAATGTGGTATATCAATCAATCTGAAATGGAATATTGTGGTATTTCTTGGGAGTTATACATGTACTAAGTATTTCATCATTTTGATTCATAGCATAAACATTTCTCGTTCAATTTTTGGTTGTCCCAAAACAAAGAAAAACATTCAAAGACTAACATTCAAACGTCTGGGTTTTTGGGGTTGCCTAGTCGGCCAAAATAAAATTTGTCAAGACAGCAATTTGGTGGTTTAAAACTCATTTTTGGTGGCCAGCATTTGAGGCGTATTTTGAATCTTTCATATACAACCCAAGTAATTACCAAATGGAGCCAACAGCTTATGTCAGAATTCTGAATGGTACTAACAATATCTTTTTTTAATGCAGTCAAGAGCTAAATCTTTCTGAGAGGCAATGTTTTGAAAACGATCCTGCCAGAAAGCTATCCTATCTACCACCTCAAAGGGACAGAGCTGGTTGAGTACCACTCAAATATAAAGTGCGTTTGGCTGATAGTCAATTTGACCAATGATGTGTTCATGTGCATGTATGTAGAATTGGGCTCATCTCTACTCAGTACTCAGGATTCTTTGTCTGGTCCTCTTCATGCTATGGTCAGTTGGCTCTCTTTGTACTGTTTGCATAATGACTTCAACGCAAATACCATCTCTTTGTCTTTGGAGTGGAGCGGAAAATCCTCTTTTCAAACAGTACATGTACACACACTGTATTCTAGCCAACTCTGGATAAAATGAAAAGAACATGAAAAAGGCATGCATGCATGCTTGCTTGCAGTTGCAGGAAATGATCTCCCATGTGTGCATGGACCAGGTTGGGGACAAGGGATTTTCTCCCACTCATATATGTATCTCACATATTCTGTGCAACAAAGGGAAGATGAAATGATACCAAGTGAAATGACAGTCTGATATTTGGAGAATGCCTCTAATATATATTTGTTTGGGGCCACCAGATTTAGGTTTCGGGCCACTCAAAGTTGCTTCACTGCATTATTGCACAGAACATATCTCAAAATGATCAACATGTAACATGTATGCAAAGCAAAAGGTTAAAATGCAAACTGAAAGGTCTGATGAAGTTTAACCCATTCGGGACTGATTGATTTTGATGACATGTGTTCTCCATAGACCCTAGCCTGATTATTTTCAGGGAACAGTCGTGAATGGGGTTAAAACATTCATGTAGTTCTTTGTCATGCATGCCCAAGAAGCGGCATATCAAAGTAAGCATACCCCAGTGCTACTCTAACCCCATCCTCTCTGATCAATGTAAATTAATGAGTCCTAAAACAAGCTAATTGAATTCAAGTATATCACAATTCATTATATATATTACTAACTTAGTCAGCTGAGTATCCATAGTTCCAAGGATAATTAAGTTACTGGGAACCGGTAAAATCAATTAAATTTTGTTTTGTTGGGCAAGAGCACTTCATTGGAACTTGGTGCATCAGGGTAGGAAATACACGGGGTTGAGGGCGATTTTGCCCCCTTATTTTAGAAATAGCCCCCTGAAATCAGTAGGTAGCCCCTAAAGTTACCAGGGTATTATGTGAAATATTTTGTGACATCCATTAGATTGAAAAAGTAGCCCCTAAAATTAAAAATTAAAAATTAACCTGTGGTGCAATACCAGAAAAATTTCATTTTTGCTTCAGGAATCTTGCCATTTATGAACATAATTTTTTTATATTAAAATTTACTAATTCCTATCTTCATGTTGTAAAAAGTGCTTTCCTGTAATGCATTTCATTTCTGCACAGAAAATGTAACTTGGGATAATTATTATTTAATAGAAAGTTTTGTCACTAGAAATGTAATTCTTAACTTCAATTTACAATGATGTATTTGTTTGTAATTCACTTACAATTTACAAATATCCCAACCAATAATATTCTACACTTTATAGTTATTTCCCATGCCCCCTCCTTCAAAGTCCAAACTGCATGTTGGTAATCCTATCCCTACCCCTTCTCTTTGCAATAACAAGACAAAATCTCATTTGTTAAATTCTTGAGCCTACAAATGGGATAAAGTGTAGTGAATATATGTGTACTTTGAAAAGAAAAAAAAAGAGTTTGGGTGAATAGATTTGAGGCTTCTTAGCACAAAAGACCATCTATAAAAGCTAAACCACATAGACCCAATCAGCCAACAATAGAGCAATGCCTCACTTCCACAGGGTCACAGAATGGGCACACACAAAAACAGCAGACATGATGTGAAAAAGGCGATGAAGGGGGAAAACAAGCTCTATATTGAGGCAATGGGTTGAAACTGTTGTTTAATGTTACTTGCCATGAAAAGGCTATTAGATAACAACAGGCCTGGGGTGGAGGTTGGGTACATGGGTACATACACTCGTGGGCAAAAGGGGAAGTAATCAGTTCATAATGAATGCAAATAACAAAAGCAACATCACAACTTATAATTGAATTTAATTGAAGTTTATCATGTCCATGATCATTACATAGAAAATTGTTTTCCACTGGTTATATTTTACAATGAGTTGACATATAAAAATACAAATAAATCACATTTATAAATAGTATTATTTGACAACCATAATATAGTGTACATTAGATCAAACTACCTTTTAAAATCTACATATTTTGTATTTTCATATAAATAAACAAAAATCAATTTCTTCATATTATGCTCCCTTTTCAACAGTATAATAACGTCCCCCCTCCCCGCGACCAATGAAATCTTATCCATAATGTATCCTAGCTAAACTGTGTGATATTTTAAAGTTCCATAATCAGTCACTTTTTTATCTTCTAAAATCAGAAGCCTGGCACTAAGTGCCAGTGAAAAAAATACACGGCAGCAAAGGGCAATTTGCCCCCCCCCCAAACCCTTGAAATCGCCCCCGTGAGCCAAAACATGAAGACGAAAAAACATGAAATTGTTTGACATAATCGCTCACGTTGTGCATATTACATTTATTAGTTAGTCCACACAAGCAAAATGTTCTTTTTATTTGACTGAGAATGCTTGTCTTCAGTAAATGACAGAATCAATTATTACAATGTCTGAGAGAGAAAAATAAATATTTACAAAAAAGAAAACAAATAAATACAACACAAAAAAGCCCCTGTGAGCCCCAAATATCGCTGTGGACATTTTCACGAGGGCTATTTTTCTTTTTGAATGTAGAAAACAGCTCCCGTTAAATAAAAAGTATTTTTTGCATGCAAAGTGCCATTAGCAGTAGCATAGGGCAAGGGGCAGGGGGCTGCAATATTTTGTAATTCATATTCAGGCAAATATCATAATATGTCACAAGCTCCTAGCACTAGCTCCTTTTCAGTCCAAACTCCAAAACAGTTCATTTGGGGCAAAATCTCCTCTCTTTGTCTTTATTTGTTCACAGAAAGGGTGATGACCTCAGCCTGAATACAGCTTAACATTCTTACTTGTCTTAAAGGTGAATGACAGAAGTGGGAAACGCCCCACCCCCTAAAAATGAAATGTACACTCTTATTACCAACCATGTGAAAGAATATCATTTTACTAATATATGGGATTATACAAATTTGGCCAAGAAACCGCCTACTAATTGATATATTTGCAAAATTATGAATTGATCTGCTGCGGATTGATATCGCCAACGCGGAATCGCGCATAAGCTACGTGCAAATGACCGCGTACGTGTTCGCTATACGGGCTTGTCCCCAGCTTGTCGATATCTCCAGCCCAGCGCTAGCGGCGTGGACAGGTGCGAACGGGCGGTGGATTTATACATTTCACGGGCGGGTACTGGATTTCTTCCGATATTTCTGTATTTAACGATGCTTAGGTTCGGATTTTACCACACAAACCCTATTTAAATACTTATTCAACAATATTGATCAATATAGATGTTTTCGGCTACTTTCCCAAAACTGTTATTCATCTTTAACACAAATTTAATTTCTAAAGACAATAATAAAAAGTCAAATCTGTATTCTGAAACTGTGCGAAATGAATACCGATTTGCTAGAATAGTTTAGTGACATAGATACAATGAATTAGGGCTGCAAAGAATGTTAGCATTGTTTTAAATTGTATTCAGAAGCTCCCCAAAACAAACAAAAAACATGTATTAGTCATCCCATATTCCCATCACTAATAGATTATTTATTACTTCCTTTTAATAGTTAATTTTCTAATCAGAAATAAGATAACATTGTCATCAGAACTGTTTGGGCAGACAACTTTGAACTCATTAGAAAATTTACAAATTGCTGACATTAGAAAATCAAATAGCAGTCATCTGGAAGAACACAAAGGGCTATTCTTTGTAAAGTGAGCCTTTTAGGGGGGAAATTGTTTTTTTTTCTTTCTACCAGTTGTTTTAGTCCATTTTGGAAAGATCAATGTCCACAGTTTCATGATATTTTTTACATTTTTATACAGTCATACTACACGTATACATAATTTACATATTTTAATATTTTTCCTGAATAATAACTCTTGACAATAATCAACATATCAAAAGGATATTTAGCAAGCTTATTCTTATTATTCTCCTCCTGTACATGTTGAGACCAACTTGTGAAACTTGAACCTTTCATTAGGCTACTTTCTAAACTAATATTTATAAAATTTCCCATTTCCCCATGTATGTCTCACATGTGACCAGACATCACAACATAATTGAATACATTTTGTTAACTGTTTGAGATAATTCTTATTCATTACTATTTTCTTACTTACAGATGAACATTTTATTATAGCTTTTCATAATTCACAGAATTTCCAAAATGAAATTGAGTTATGAAAAAAGTGCTCCTGTGCAAAGTCATTTATGTGACCAATGCCAATTGACCTCTGAGTCTGACCTTAGCCTAGGTTACATCCAAAGTAATGAGCCATTCTTTAAAGGGACTGTTCCTCTTTTACAAAACGTCTGAACAGTTTCCAGTTGATGGATGAGTATGAATGTAACACACCAACAAAAAATCTGATCGAACAGCCCTGTAATTTGGATTCTATGGATAAAAAACGAATGCGTCCCTCCATCAAACTATATATCGGTCAATAAAAGAGTTTAACTGATTTAGCATAATATTACAACAATATTGTACTTATTCTTATAAAGGTATTGTGAAGCCGACATTTGTATGTCACGGAAAAAATCTCAAAAATGAAGAATATGTAATTACATGTAGTCAGTTTAAGCAAGGTTTGGTTATTTTGTTTAATATTCGGTCATGCTATTATTATGTGTGTGCGGGTCACGTAGCTAGCGCGGGTCACGTAGGGGTCACGCATAACGTTGTGGTACTTTGTGGAATCCGTGTACGAACTTCCTCACTGGGTGAATACACGTAAATTATGCACAATTAACCGTTGGTTGTCGTTTTATTAGTTTTAGGTCTATAACTTCACGAAAAAGATATTTCAAGCCCTAATTTTGTCAGGCATGCTATTAAATGACATTTTCTTTCATATACATATATAAGACAATAACCTCGCAACTTTTGAAATTTGGCTTGCAAAAGAGGGAATGTCCCTTTAAAAGTGATTTTTTGTTTTCAGAAAAATTGAAGGTTTTTTTTAAATGTTGTTTTGTTTGATTTTTGGAATGAACAATGTCTAAAGTTCCATGAGATAGTTCGGCCTTGCACAAGTTTATGTAGGTAGCTTTGATCGTACGATATATATACACGTACCATTGATATCAATGACACGTAATATGCATTTAGTTGATGTAGATTATCATTCATCCAGTCGAAGTTGAAACACGTAATTAAGCCTGGGTCGGAACGGACGGAATACCGGAATCCGTCCGGTGTGTGCGTGTTCCGGTAATGTTTTCTCCATTCCGGTATTCCGATGAAAATCACGGAAAACCTCTTTTTCCTCAAAAATTCATATTTTGTAGTAGAAAACTAACAGAAGAAAACAAATGACAAAAAAGTACAAGAAAGACGATGTCGAATGCAACTTACAACGACAAGAAATCCGCTGCGTTTATATGAAAGCCGATCTAACGATCGACTAGGCTAGCTACCCCGGCGCGCCCTGCACAGTCATGCAGCTGCTAGCACTATCAGTCAGAGCTAGCTAGCTAGCTGCACGGTACCATATATGTCATCAAACGTTTCTCAAACGTTGACATATCCAGTCCGCCCTCTATCGATATCGGTACTAATAATGCTCCGACACAGCCCGCCATATCACTGGTATACTTTGTGTGTAGGTTATGGGTCTATTTTTATTGCGCGAGATCGATCCGCCGGGAATTGGGGAAATCCCCAGCGGATGGATCTCGCGTAGGAAAATAGACCCTATAGCCTGCACGCAAAGTATAAGTTAGGGTTGACTTATTCGTGTCGTTGTATTAGCTTCAGTTCATGCAGTTTCGAGCGAGTTAGAAAATGTTCGAGATATAATCAGCGCATTTTTGTTGTTGCTGTTTTTGCAGGTAATTGTTCTCGTATTTATTTTAAAAGCCATACAAACATGTAAGTAAAATAAGAGACATTTTCGTTCCTTTTCGGCACTTTTTAAGAGTGCAACTTGCTTGCAAAGTCAAGGCAGTTGAGTTGGCCTGTCTCGCAGCGCGGGGCCTGCATGCCTGTGCTGCCGAAACCATGGCAGACCTTCTAGTGCGTGTTCGTTCCGTATCATTCATTGGCAGATTTTTTTTTTATCGGAACACCGGATTCCGACCGGCACAACACCGGCGGATTCCGGAACAAAAAAATTCCGACATGACTCAGGCCTACACGTAATGTATACTAGTGCTGTAACCGATCATCGGATCGGCATGCCGATCACGATCCGATCATACACGATCGGACCGTTTTTGCCGATTTCCGATCATGCAGAAAAAATCGGAAGATCGGATCGGAAAAAAAAAAAATAAAATAAATAAATAAATCCGTTTTTTTTTCTTTGGAAAATGATCCCCAAAAACATATTTTGGGAATATAAATGAATACCAAAGCAACATATATCCATATGAATAAGCCCAAGGTAGTGCTGTAACCGATCATCGGATCGGCATGCCGATCACGATCCGATCATATAGGGGCGGATCTAGCTTTTATATATGATCGGACCGTTTTTGCCGATTTCCGATCATGCAGAAAAAATCGGAAGATCGGATCGGAAAAAAAAAAAATAAATAAATAAATAAATCCGTTTTTTTTTCTTTGGAAAATGATCCCAAAAAACATATTTTGGGAATATAAATGAATACCAAAGCAACATATATCCATATTAATAAGCCCAAGGTAATCTTGTATGGGTATGCTTTCATTTAAAACTGATTACCTCTCCTTTTACAAAATTATTCGCGCCGATTTTGAGCTTAGTCCCATGTGTTTCTGAAAGGTTACGCCAAATTAATCACATGGGACTAAGCTCAGAATCGGCGTGAGTAATTTTGTAAAAGAAGAGGTAATCAGTTTGAAATGAAAGCATACCCGTACAAGATTACCTTGGGCTTATTAATATGGATATATGTTGCTTTGGTATTCATTTATATTCCCAAAATGTGTTTTTTGGGGATCATTTTCCAAAGAAAAAAAAAAACGTTTTTTTTTTTTTTTTTTTTTTTTTTTTTTTTAATTAATTTATTAATTTATTTTTAGCCGATCATCCGATCCCGATCATCGATCCGATTTCGAAGATCGAAAACATTTTGCCGATCTGATCAAACGATCCGATCATCAAGGTCAGTTACAGCACTAATGTATACACACATAATAATACACCGTGCCGGTCACATTTGATTTTGAACGATGTGTGTGTTGGTCGACGTGTGTAGCTACTAGGTAGTAGCTACCACATCTACTATTAAAGTAAATAGTCCAATCAGTTGGACCATTTACACGCAATTTACGCTAATACGCTGGAGATGAGCATACCGCCCACTCGTACACTGTACCGTTCAACAGTTGAACGCTATGTTTTAGGACGCATCGATAAGGAAAACGGACGGGAAATAATACAAAATTTCCTACATTTTGCGGTCTTCAAAACAACAGAGTCGGTAATTATTATCAAAGTATATAAATTGTGGTCATTGTGGATCACAAAAACAAAAGTTTTTTTGCATTTGCTGGTAAATGGAGGGAGAAATCGGCCGACAAAAAAGTTTTTGTGTTGGATAGTGCAGCAGGTGGAAGAGGTTGATCTCTGCACAACGCTATTGTAATGTACCTAGTCCTATGTGTGCATGGTAGCTACCACGTCTAGACTAGACGTGGGACGTTAAGCGATTTTGAACTGATCAAAAAGGGACAAATAACTTAAATTGTGATATATGTCCGTTAAGATCTTTCTTTCAGGCCCACAAGTTACAATATTTGTTTTCCCACCTGGTTTGGTGGATGCAAATGTGTTAGACAATTTTTAATTATTTCTTGATCTACATCACTGAACAATCTGAACCCCATTTTTGAAACATTGCCATTGGAACAACGTCATTCTTCTAAGTTCTAGCAACACCGCATACTCACAACTTGGCATGCATGACCAAAAGAACAAAGAAGCTATTAACAATTTGTATAGAATAGAACATCGGTTCTATAGTCATGCATGCCAAGTCTGGGCATGATGTGGTAGAGAATGCCTTTTTAAACAAAATAAATGTTTTAAAACTGATACCATTTTTTCACATAATTATATTATATTCATGATAAATTGCTGAAAGTTGAAACAAATTTAATTGGATATGAACTACTGACTGCTATTGTGGATATTATACATCCTTTCACATAATATCGAAATTACAACAAAATATAAACTACATACATGATAATTAGTATGTGTATTTATAATTAGTATGTGTATTCATTCGAATCATATTGAAATAACACTAACAAGTAACAGCGCATAGCTTAGCTAGCTAAGTAACACCGCGCCGCGGCGTTTCAAAGGCGATCGATTCCCCCGATCCACCGGGCTAGTAAATCCACTCGGTTGTGCTTTGACCTTTGTTGACGTGCCATGAACAAAATATACTCACCGATCAAAAGTGGGCATACAAATCGCCGAAAATTGGCCAGCAGCTTCGAATATGTATGATCCATTATCTCATATAAATAATGTGACTTCTCAGTTCAAATTTCACGGTTAATTCCTTAACATCGCATCGTATCCAATAAATGTTCAGTTGACACGCGAAGCTGAGAATTTACATTCGAGCCTAGTGCGATCGGGCATAATGCATGGGGTAACAAATCGGCAAGCCCATTCCGAAATTTCGCGCACAGGCCGGTGCATCGCATCGAGGGAGACTCTCTCGATTGATGGCGCTATACATAAATCTGAATCTGCACTCTGTTCACAGATCATTCAAGAAATACCCAAAAGCATGGACAAAGAAACGGGGAAATCCTCGCCTCTTTGTTTTCAATTGTTTAGTCCAAAATAACACGATTTTGTTTGTTATAATTATTTTATATAATCTATATATCTATCTTTCCGATCTATCTATCTATCTATCTATCTATCTATCTATCTATCTATCTATCTATCTATCTATCTATCTATCTAATCTATCTATCTTATCTATCTATCTATCTATCTATATATCTATCTAATCTATCTATCTTATCTATCTATCTATCTATCTATCTATCTATCTATCTATCTATCTATCTATCTATCTATCTATCTATCTATCTATCTATCTATCTATCTATCTATATATCTCTATCTATCTATCTATCTATCTATCTATCTATCTATCTATCTATCTATATGTATCTATCTATCTATCAATCTATATATTTATATATCTATCTATCTATCTCTATCTATATATATATCTAGGAAAACAAAATTGTATTTACTGTCAAATAGAACAAACAAAAAAAGGAAATTTATAGAGCCAAAGTGTCAAGAAATTATGAAGGCCTATAAACAATTAGCAAGCAAACAAAGCATAATGCAGGATATTGATATACTATAGTAGATGGGGAGTGGATTATTTGTTTACTCTCTTTGTTTACTACTTAAAAATTGCAACATGAACAAACATTATTATACAAGTACTCATATAGTCACATATAACTCAGATTAAATTAATAGTTTATGATATACCTGTCAAGCTATATAAACGTTTTATTTTACCCCATGCAACTTATAATCTGATTTCATAAAGTGGATGGCCATACAAAATGAAAATGGATACCATTTTATCACAATAAAAATAAACTAAGCAATTTATGTTTAGATACTATATAGTCATTTTTATTTTTTCAATTATCTTTGTTTTGTCTTCTTTTGTTTTATCGTTAAAGTTTGCTTTGTTATTATTTTCCACCAAAAATACAAATTAATACAATTTGTGTAAGTTTACTCTTGATATCATATCTAACAATATGTAAAATGATCTTCGTTTTTTTTTTAAATGCTAATTTTGATTGTTATTGTTTTAATAAATAATGATTTTCAACATAAAGATAGACAAGTCATAAACGTTGACTATAGTCTGACGATTTTCCCTTAGTACATTTCCCCTCTGACTCGGGCTCTGACTTTTATCCACTAACATTCATATTTATCCTCAGAATTTGTATCCATTATGTTTTCCTTTGACATTTCTAATTTTCTATATTATACCTCTGACATTTTTTCCTCTTGTATTTTTCAGTCATCTGACATATATTTTGCCTCTTCTTTTACTTCCTCTGACCACATTATAATTGGCACTAATACTTTTTGTCAGTTTTGGCAGGTGTATTCCAAACAATCGAATATATACTCAGGATTGACAAACTTATTTGAAATGAAATAAATTGAATGAGAAAGCTTGGTTGTTCCTATTTAATGTGCCGGAAAAAAAAAACACGAATATCTAAAACAAGGTTAATTTCCAACTGTGATTACACCGTCCGTTTTTAGACAAAATAAGGAAGTGACAGGTTCCTCCTTTTCCCTTCTTTGATAGATGCCTTAGTCTTTGCATGACCCTATACCCAGATAGCAATTTAACGTTTATGTAACGTTACCATATGGTTTACATTATATTATAATAACGTTTACTGGATAACGTTACATTATGGTTAGTTTGCTCATTGATTTAACGTTAATGTAACGTTAACATTTACGTTAACATGATAACTAAATATGAATGTTATGCCAACGTTAAATGGATAACGTTACATTATGGTTAGTTTGCTCATTGTTTTAACGTTATTGTAACGTTAACATTGTAACTAAATATGAACGTTATGCCAACGTTTACTGGATAACGTTACATTATGCTTAGTTTGCTCATTGTTTTAACGTTATTGTAACGTTTACATTTACGTTAGCATTGTAACTAAATATGAACGTTATGCCAACGTTTACTGGATAACGTTACATTATGGTTAGTTTGCTCATTGTTTTAACGTTATTGTAACGTTAACATTTACGTTAATATGATAACCAAATATGAACGAAAAATTAACTTAAAATCATATGGCAAATGTGTCGGATAACTGTATATATACTTATAGAAGTGCCTATACCTAGTCTTGCATTATAACATTCCTAGTCCTAGTCCTAGTCCAAATCCTAATCCTATTCCTATTCCTATGCCTTATCCTACACTCGCTACATATCAAGTCTTCGTCCACTCAGCTATATATATCCTAGCTTATGTGAGAATATTTTGTTTATGGTTAGTATTTTGATAAAGTTGAATATATTTTATAATATTTAAAAGTATTTACATTGATGAATCATGAGAACAAACATTTAATATGTTTGTTAGATAAGTTAATTACATTTATTTAAAACAATGAGTCAATAATAGCATTGGATGAATTTTAAACAATCAAATTACTCGAAATTTATACTTAAAGGGGACCACCAGGCAAAGGACAACACATTATTATATGTTTTGTTACCGTTTTGTGATATCAAATAGATACCCAACATTTTGCAAAGGGTTGTGTAATTCATAAACAAAGCAATTAATTTCCACCACTTACGGAACCACGGCTATCTCGTGGTTCCACACGGGCCAGGCATTTGCGAGTGCGCCAATGCAATTCACGCGTACGTCAATAGAATCCCGGATGATTCGTTCGCTCTGCATAGAGCGCCGCTGGCTTTGCTCGCATAATAGTCTGCGGATTCAGACCGCATGACCGCATGGCTGAGAATGGTGATGCATTTTCCAATTATATATTTTTTCTGAAAATATATTTTTGTGAACTTATTAAAGGAATGGAATACTAAAGATGTTACCTTTCTATAAAAAGATTATTATTTTTGGGTGGTGGTACCCTTTAATTTGCAGTCAATAATTGCTCATGAATATTCATGAATAACAACCAGCGTTGATCCAACGTTGATTCAACGTTGATCTAACGTTTCAGATTTGTTCAGATTCAGATTCAGATTCAGTTTATTCAAACCATAAAACAAAAGTAAAACATAAATGGCAGTTTGATAATCAAATATACAAAATGGTTTGGGACCCCATAGAAGCAGGAGTTTGTAAATTGGGGCCCTTTTACAAGTTTCTAAAGAAGTAATAATGGTAGGTATGTCATCATTCACACCATACACACAAATATAAATGGCAGTTTGATGATCAAATATACAAAATGGTTTTGGACCCCATAGAAGCAGGAGTTTTTAAATTGTGGCCCTTTTACAAATTATACAATTCTAAAGAAGTAATAATGGTAGGTAGGTCATCATTCACACCATACACACACACACCATTCACTCAAGCCAGGGGTGTCGATCCGTTTTTGAGATTGGGGGGGGGGGGGGGCGGTTTTAAAATTGTATAAAATAGTGAACCTACTCATAACGTATTTTAAAAGGGCATAGCGAGGAAAAGACTGAGCCTTGCATGAGATAGATCTGCGTGATCATGTATACTATAGAGCCATCGATATAGTCTAGGGCATTGGGCTCCCATGAAACTAAGCAAAAGCGTCAACAATTTCTCAAAAGTATAGGGGAGACATTGCGAGGAAACGAAGCGACTTGTGGGGGAACATGATATTCCAATTTGATTTGCGTTCAGCGCATATGTACCGAGATTATTTTATTTTCTGTAACGGTGTGCTATCTATCGATGAGGGTTTAATAAACTTCATTTGAGAAATTACGGTGCCCAACACATTTTAAGAGGTGAGATCCCGCAACCCAAATGAAACTTGCAAAATGAGAAACTGTATGCGCGCGAAACGCGCGGAAAAAATAAGATTTACAGTCCTTTTCAAACTAAAAAACGGCTATTTTGAAGATTTATTATTGATAAATGTGTCTTTCCCCTCTTTGGCATTATATCACTCGATTTTTTTCTTCCTCATTTTCGGAATTATTGGGGGCGAAATGATATGTTCACCCCCCCCCCCCCCCCCAATATTTTCATTGGGGGGGGGGGGGCGACCGCCCCCCCCCCCCCTCCCCCAAGATCGACACCCCTGACTCAAGCCCACATCGTGGGCACTGCTATGAATACAAGAAGAGAATAGAAGGAGCGAAGAGGGGGATAGGAACAAACGAAGATAAAGAAAAAAGTGAAATAGAAGAGCAAGTGAAAGTATTGGCATACATCCTAATTCCAACAGATAATTTTGTAATCATATTTTTATGCAAGAGTTTTTTAACCATGTAAATAACCTAATTTTCCTATTTCAAAGCTAGATAACAACACATGTATGTTTAATGTCGACTAACGTTTCACCTTAATGGCTATTGTCTAGTAATGCTAATCCATGAAATTTTGTCCGATACCTTTGCAATGATGAGTGTCTAATATAGCCTTAAAGGTAAACTTGAGTATTGGTAATTTCCAAAGTGCCCCCAAAATTAATTGTAACGGATTCGGTTGATTTCAATTCCATATGAAAGATCATCGAAACAAACATGGGAAATAATAATAATTCCCATTAAAATGCTCTCATTGTTGTGAAATTTGCTTTCAAAAATTATATAAAAGTGGTTGACGCCCGGGTATCACTTTTTAGAGAACGCTAGTGCGAGTCGCTAGCAATCTAGGTCCTCCTGATAGAAAACTGAAACTAAATATTTGTGTGCACGCTAATTGTGCTTAAAACTATACATATGAAACGGTACTTACCAGCAATTCACTCTCCAATATGTGATCCAACTTTCGGGTGGATTAAGATTATGTTTTTTCCCTCCATTCCGCAAAAAATCAGTGATATATGCGCCTCATGGACTAATTCTATCCGTGTGTTAGCGCGAACGAAAGGCGAACGAACAGGGATTGCGGTACATACTACACGTACTATCGCCGTGCACTGCACTATACAGTCCCGTATTACGACCTAGAACGATAGTGCTTCGCGTAGAGTTAATTTGACACTTCGAGTTGTAACGGCTCTTTTTGAATGATAACAGGGGTTTTACTTTGTCGTTTGTAATTGTGTATACTTTTCGAGCATGGTGAAGTAATAACTATTAGTTTGTACCGTAATCGTGCAGATTTTGGTTACTAAACCAATACTCAACTTTATCTTTAAATATTACATCATTCCAACAATGAAGTATTTTAACAAGGGTGAACAAGCGTGGACAAACAACGTAGTTCGAACAAATAAAGAGCAATTAGCCTCAATTCAAAAGGGCACTTTATCCACTTGTGGTATTTTTGAGTAATTTTAGGTTTTTTATTAAACCACTTAAATGTCCACCGAAAATAAAAAAAAAACATTTATGTAACGTTACCATACGGCATGCCGTTTACAATATATTGTATTTACCATGTTTACATTATGTTTTTTTGCTCATTGCGTTTACGTTATTGTAACGGGAAGTTTAGTTTGGGTAGAGAGGGCGCTGCACATCACAATTTTTTTGTGAGGTAATGAAAAACTGAGTGTCGAATTTGAGAGAACATGCAATTTTAATGGCAGAATAAACTTTATATGGTCAAAATTGACCCAGAAACGGCTGAAATATCTATAAATATATCTGATCTTATAATTATTTGGGGCCCAAATAATTAGATGATTTTAGAAAAAAATAAAAAATGCTTGCACTTTTTCAAAAATGTTCAAAAGCGTTTTTTAAATAGTTGTTGATTATCTCGTTATTTAATCATTATATCAATAAATCATCACATGCATAATTATGTATGAAAAATGGTTGAAACCAATGCCTTTTTAAAAAGCGCCCTTTTGTGTTTTAATGGCTCTTTTTGATTGATAACAGGCTTTTTACTTAGTCGTTTGTAGTTTTGTTATGCCAACATTAATTGGATAACGTTACATTATGGTTAGTTTGCTCATTGTTTTAACGTTATTGTAACGTTAACATTTACGCAATAACATGATAACTAAATATGAACATTATGCCAACGTTTACTAGATAACGTTACATTATGGTTAGTTTGCTCATTGTTTTTACGTTATTGTAACGTTGACCTTTACATTAATATGATAACTAAATATGAACATTATGCCAACGTTTACTAGATAACGTTACATTATGGTTAGTTTGCTCATTGTTTTTACGTTATTGTAACGTTGACCTTTACGGTAACATGATAACTAAATATGAACGTTATGCCAACATTAATTGGATAACGTTACATTATGGTTAGTTTGCTCATTGTTTTAACGTTATTGTAACGTTAACATTTACGCAATAACATGATAACTAAATATGAACATTATGCCAACGTTTACTAGATAACGTTACATTATGGTTAGTTTGCTCATTGTTTTTACGTTATTGTAACGTTGACCTTTACGTTAAAGGGAAAGTTGAGTTTTGGTAGAGAGGGCGCTAGACTACTTAATTGGTTTGTGAGGTAATGAAAAACTGAGTGTAAAATTTGAAAGAGCATAATATTTAAACAATAAAATCATCTTTGTTTGATCAAAATCGGTTCAGAAACGGCTGAAATATCCATAAATATAACAATTTGTAATAAACCCGGGGCCCGGGTTTATTAGAGAATTTTGAACCAGCCGTTAAAAATTCAAAAAAATGCTTCCTCTTTTCAAAAAAGTTACAAAATAGGTATTTAAATAGTTATTGGTTATTTCTCTATCTAATCACTATTTCAACAAAGCATCACATGCACAATATTTTATTCAAAATGGTTGAAACCGATGAGTGTTTAGAGAGCGCCCTCTTACGTTTTAACGGCTCTTTTTGAATGATAACATGATCTTTACTACGTCATTTGTAATTTTGTGTTCCTTTCTAGTTGTAACTATTAGTTTGTAATGTAATGATGCAGGTTTTGGTTACTAAAATTCAGAAAATTCAGTTTCACTAAAACTGTACGCTCCTTATCAGAACTCAACTATCCCTTTAACATGATAACTAAATATGAACGTTATGCCAACATTAATTGGATAACGTTACATTATGGTTTAGTTTGCTCATTGTTTTAACGTTATTGTAACGTTAACATTTACGCAATAACATGATAACTAAATATGAACGTTATGCCAACATTAATTGGATAACGTTACATTATGGTTAGTTTGCTCATTGTTTTTAACGTTATTGTAACGTTAACATTTACGCAATAACATGATAACTAAATATGAACATTATGCCAACGTTTACTAGATAATGTTACATTATGGTTATTTTGCTCATTGTTTTTACGTTATTGTAACGTTGACCTTTACGGTAACATGATAACTAAATATGAACGTTATGCCAACATTAATTGGATAACGTTACATTATGGTTAGTTTTCTCATTGTTTTAACGTTATTGTAACGTTAACATTTACGCAATAACATGATAACTAAATATGAACATTATGCCAACGTTACATTATGGTTAGTTTGCTCATTGTTTTTACGTTATTGTAACGTTGACCTTTACGGTAACATGATAACTAAATATGAACGTTATGCCAACATTAATTGGATAACGTTACATTATGGTTAGTTTGCTCATTGATTCTACGTTATTGTAACGTTAACATTTACGCAATAACATGATAACTAAATATGAACATTATGCCAAACGTTTACTATACGTTACATTATGGTTAGTTTGCTCATTGTTTTTACGTTATTGTAACGTTGACCTTTACGGAAACATGATAACTAATAATGAACGTTATGCCAACATTAATTCGATAACGTTACATTATGGTTAGTTTGCTCATTGTTTTTACGTTATTGTAACGTTGACCTTTACGGTAACATGATAACTAAATATGAACGTTATGCCAACATTAATTGGATATCGTTACATTATGGTTAGTTTGCTCATTGATTATACGTTATTGTAACGTTAACATTTACGCAATAACATGATAACTAACTATGAACATTATGCCAACGTTTACTTGATAACGTTACGTTATACGTTACACTAACCGTTAAATTTAACACCAGAGCTAATCAATACATAACATTATTATAACGTTTGTCTTTTATCCGTTAACTATTACACCAGAACTAATCAATATAATAACGTTACTACAATGTTTGTCTTTTAACCATTTAATCAAACACAAAAGCTATCCAATGCATAACATTACTACAACGTTGTTATTTTAACCATTCAATTAAACACCAAGGCTAACCAAAATATAACTTGACAACAACGTTGGTCTTTTAACCGTTAAATTAAACACCGGTGCTAATCAATATGTAACGTTATTACGATGTTTATATTTTAACCGTTACATTAAACAGAAAGGCAAATCATTATATAACGTCACTACAACGTTGGTCTTTTAACCATTAAATTAAACACAAAAGCTAATTACTTAATAACGTTACCACAACGTTTTTCTTTTAACCGCTAAATTAAACAACAAAGCTAACCAAAATATAAATTTACAGCAACGTTTGTCTTTTAACCGTTAATTCAAGCACCAAAGCTAACCAAAATATAACGTTACTCCTACGTTTGTCAGTCTTAACCGTTAGAATAAGCACCAAAGGTAACGAAAATATAACGTCACCACAACGTTGGTATTTTAACCGTTAACTATGCACCAAAGCTAACAGATATGTAACGTTACTACAACGTTGTAACAGCAATGGTAACCAAAAATCAACCAAAACAACCATATTCTAACGTTAGAATAACGTCTACCTGTTATCTGGGTACTAAGGGTACATGGTCTTTGTAAGGAGTTTTCTATGTATAAAAGTATTGTAGATAATCAAACAAATCGTTGCTATAACTACATGTAATACAGATATATATGCGCTAATTCATCAATCATTACTGCATTTGTGTTCATGCATAATAAAGGGGGCTGTATAACCCTAACATAGCCTTGAAAACACCAATATACAGCAAAACACATTTTTATCTTTTGGCTAAAAATACTAATTTTCAGTCAGCTTGACAGTATTTCGGGGCTCGTACTAATATTGTTGAAAGTGGGAAGGATGATATCGAACAAACATAAGCGCCCCCACGTCCCCCCTCCAAGCAGGCCTGTCCTGACTAGTGAAATGTTCCCCGATGTCCAATCTATCTTGGACCGGGATATGGGGATAGTGCATTGTGCACCGTTATCATAAGTGATATCCTTAAACAAAATTGTGTTACAGTTTCTTATATGAATGCCTTGAAGATGCCAGAAGTTGTGCACAGCTGACTTAGGCCTACAGCAAATTGTGAACATTATATGAGGGTCCTACTAAAACACGCGAAGCACTACGAAGCACTAAGAAGCACTATGAAGCACTGCGAAGAGCACTGCGAAGCACTACGAAGCACAGCGAAGATTCTGTTCAGGGTCAATGAGAATCACCGCGAAGAAAAATCATGTATTGTAGGTATAGGAAACTAACTTCTTGGCGCGCACCTAGAGGGAGATCGTTCTTGATCGATTGTCAGATCAAGTTGGGAGGTTATAAAGGGAAAACAAAATGATTGGCGTTGTCACGGGATATAAGGAGGGGGGGGGGGGGGGGGGGGACTTGCTTAATAAAGATACACCACAATTATATTTTTAGATGGCGTAGCCGGACCGGGGTGTTTAATAAAGATACAACATAATACAAGTTTTTCAGATGGCATAGGTAGCTGGGTGGGGGGGGGGGGGGGGGGGGGGGGGGGTGTTGAATAAAGATACAACACAATTATATTTTCAGATGGCATAGCTAGGGTGGGGGGGGGGGGGGGGTTGTTGAATAAAGATAAAACACAATTATATATTTCAGATGGCATAACCAGGGGGGGGGGGGGTGTTGAATAAAGATACAGCACAATATATTTTCAGATGGCGTAGCCAGGGGGGGGGGGGGGGTGTTGAATAAAGAAACAGCACAATATAGTTTCAGATGGCGTAGCCAAGGGGGTGTTGAATAAAGATACAACACAATTATATTTCAGATGGCATAGCTAGGGTGGGGGGGGGGGGGGGGGGGGTGTTGAATAAAGGTAAAACACAATTATATTTTCATATGGCATAACCAGGGGGGGGGGGGGTGTTGAATAAAGATACAGCACAATATATTTTCAGATGGCGTAGCCAGGGGGGGGGGGGGGGTGTTGAATAAAGAAACAGCACAATATAGTTTCAGATGGCGTAGCCAGGGGGATGTTGAATAAAGATACAACACAATATATTTTCAGATGGCGTAGCCGGGGGGAGGGGGGGGGTTGCTTTATACAGACAGAAACCATTATATTAGTCGGGCGTATCATAATAGTCGAGAGAGAGCGTTAGAAAATGTGAATGGCGTAGTCACAGTGGGGGGGGGGGGGGGGGGGGGGGGGGCTTGGCTTCAAGGTAGAGTTTGAGTATTGGTATTTTCCAAAGTGAGATAATGAAAACCGGGAATGGAAAACTTACTGTAAAATTCGAAAAGAACTTACAATTGATGACAGAATAAACTTTATTCAAAATAGGTTCAGGGATGGCTGAAATATCCATAAATACATTTTTATTCAAAATGTTTTTCACCGGCAATTACCGGGCGATATTTAGACTTTTTAAAGAAAAATTTCATAATATGGTCGAAGAATAGGTTTTTAAAAAGTCGTCGATGATATCTCTATATTGAATCGTTTATTTTAACATTAAATGCACAATTTTGTATGAAAAAAGGGCCAAAACCAATGATCTTTTTAAAATAGCGCCCTCTTGAGTTGTAAACGACTCTTTTTGAATAATAACAGGAGTTTTACTAAGTCGTTTGTAATTGTGTATATTATACTTTTCGTCTGACAATCGATTATAAAGGAATCTCCTCCTAATGGTGCTCCTTTAGCACGGCGCTCTTCGCAGTGTTTCCTTGGTGACTCTGAACAGAATCTTCGCTGTGCTTCGTAGTGCTTCGCAGTGCTCTTCGCAGTGCTTCATAGTGCTTCTTAGTGCTTCGTAGTCCTTCGCGTGTTTTAGTAGGACCGTTATATGAGGGGGAACATCTTTGCACCCCTCGCCATTTATGTCCACGCGCTGATGATGATGGCCCGCACAAATTTATGGTGGCCCTGAAGGGACATCGTGAATCGTGAATTTGCATTCACGATTCACGATAAGATTTGCAAATTCGTGAATTTGCAAACACGATTCACGATGAGATTTGCAAATTCGCATATTTTATTGTGAATTTTGTTTCACGATTTGCAAAATCGTATATTTTATTGTGAACTTTGTTGCAATATTCACGATCACATTTGCAAAATCGCACATTTTATCGTGAACTTTCTTCAAATATTTACGAGGAAATTTGCAAAATCGCACATTTCCTCGTGAACTTTCTTCCAATATTCACGAGAAAATTTGCAAAATCGCACACTTTATCGTATACTTTATCGTGAATTTTTTTCTGATCATCTGGGTGGTACCCAAAGCTATAGACATCGAAGATCTTGAAGATGCGTAGTGACTTTCCCACCATGATTTCTGTGAAAGTGGTAAGTTTTTACTTGAAACCATGAACTATTGTATTTAATCTCAGACAAGATAGGTACTATGTACCCGGTTTGTAATTAATAGTAGATATTGATCTATTTAACATCTATAAAATGGGACTCTTAGACCCTGGATGCACTATGCACTGTCCCATACCTTAATTTCCATGTTGGAAGTTTGGAATTTTGTGATGGGGGTGCAATTGCAAATGGAACTCTTAGCTCTTAATCCTTCAGTTCAGGGTTGCTTTCAGCTAGGCCCAGCTAGGAATGTGTCACTGTGTGTGTGGAGGAGGAGGGGGGGGGGGGGGGGGGGGTGGCACCCCTGGCCTATGGGGCAATATACCATAAGTGATTCTATGAAACTTTCACTCCTTATTCAGAATACAAAGTTATATTGATATTGCAGTGACTTCTTAATCTTATATTTCACTTTCAGAAAAGCTAACTGGTTGATGTTGATGGATCAAGTATCAGTATCATTTAAGTATCAATCTCGGGCAATCTACAATGGGAATGACAACTAACTTCCTAAACACTATAGCTGAAAAATACATGACCAGAATTAGCAATCTTTTAATGTGACATTTATAATAAAATCTTTTTTAAAATGTCATCTTTTTTACTTTCCTCCTAAGCGTGTTCCCTAGCAGTATTCTATTATCAAGCTCTGCACGTTTCATGAAATGTTTTATACATTATCAAGATGTTCTGTCTTCTTTGATTGAAATTTGTATTGTAATGGTTGCAATTTTTTTAATAGTAATGTGTTGTTCATTTTCGTTTCGTAATGTAGCATCGACAATCTTGCCCTAGTCGATGTTGGAGTCTCTTACGTAATCATCATCGCCTCAAGCCAAGGCTCAAGCAATTTTGCAACCATTACAATACAAATTTCAATCAAAGAAGACAGAACATCTTGATAATGTATAAAACATTTCATGAAACGTGCAGAGCTTGATAATAGAATACTGCTAGGGAAAACGCTTAGGAGCAAAGTAAAAAAGATGACATTTTTAAAAAGATTTTATTATAAATGTCACATTAAAAGATTGCTAATTCTGGTCATGTATTTTTCAGCTATAGTGTATTAGTGTTTAGGAAGTTAGTTGTCATTCCCATTGTAGATTGCCCGAGATTGATACTTAAATGATACTGATACTTGATCCATCAACATCAACCAGTTAGCTTTTCTGAAAGTGAAATATAAGATTAAGAAGTCAATCGTATACACGGCAATATCAATATAACTTTGTATTCTGAATAAGGAGTGAAAGTTTCATAGAATCACTTATGGTATATTGCCCCATAGGCCAGGGGTGCCACCTCCCCCCCCCCCCCCCCCCCCCCCTCTCCTCCACACACACAGTGACACATTCCTAGCTAGCTGGGCCTGGCTGAAAGCAATCCTGAACTGAAGGATTAAGAGTTCCATTTGCACCCCCACAAAATTACAAACTTCCAACATGGAAATTAAGGTATGGGACAGTGCATAGTGCATCCAGGGTCTAAGAGTCACATTTTATAGATGTTAAATAGATCAATATCTACTATTAATTACAAACCGGGTACATAGTACCTATCTTGTCTGAGATTAAATACAAATAGTTCATAGTTTCAAGTAAAAACTTACCACTTTCACAGAAATCATGGTGGGAAAGTCTCGCATCTTCAAGATCTTCGATGTCTAGCTTTTGATACCACCCAGATGATCAGAAAAAAATTCACGATAAAGTATACGATTAAAGTGTGCGATTTTGCAAATTTCCTCGTAAATATTGGAAGAAAGTTCACAATAAAATGTGCGATTTTGCAAATGTGATCGTGAAT
>JBAMJV010002765.1:0-38214 GCA_037951105.1 Echinarachnius parma | reverse complement strand
CTGTTTCATGAGAGTTTTGATTTTATGATTCATCCAAGGCTCGTCGTTGCTAGATAAGAGTGATCTAGTGACTGGAAAGGCCTTCTTATATTCATTATGTAAGTCTTCATTAAAACATTGAACAATATCATTGAGTTCATCCCCACTAAGAATGTTGCTCCAATCTTGTCGTGTGATCCACTGCCCGAACGTCGAATCGAAGAATCACGGTATGGGCGGCAGAGTATGGTTTTTTTCAAGCAGGGAAGAGCGTGTAAAGGATTTAACAAAATTGATGAGTGGTCACTTGAACCCAAAGGTGCCAAATATTGTGGTGGGTGAAACAAATCAGGATAGTTTACAAAAATCTTATCAAGAGTTGCATTTCCGCGTGTTTCAAACTGAATCATTTGTGTAAGCATCAAATTTTGGTCAAAATTATTTGTCGGAAGATCATTGTATTCCAGACGTATACAAGACCGATTCCCGAGGGAGCGGAACAATGACCGAGAGGGGGAAGGGTGATTGGAGGGTGTGATGATAGGTGGGTGCACGGTAAAGGTGCTTTTGCAATGTTTTACTTATTATGCAATCTGGTGCATAAAAGGAAATTTGACTTGACATGAAGTAAAATCTGAGTTTTCTTGTCTAAAGAAAACTATTTTTTTCAGTCACTGTTATCGAATTAGATAAAAAGCCATGATTGAAATTTATTTGGGGGGGGGGGGGGAGCAAGCGCCCCCCAAGACCCCACCCCCCCCCCCCCCTCCCCCCTGGTGTTGGTGGTGCAAGGTGGTGGATGGTGATGTACTTGGGGGAAGAAAATGAGACCAAATATAATTAGGAGAGGGGGGGGGGGGAGAGGGTTATTATAAAGAATCGATGGAGCGGGGGGGGGGGGGGGGGGGGGTGGGGGGTAACGTTACTACAATAAGAGCATTATGGGGTAGAGATCGGTGCATTAGGGGGGGGGGGTTAGGGGGGGGGGGGGGACATTTCTACAATTAATTCGCTGAACTCATAGCTCAGGTTCGAGAACGGCCAAGTGATCGTATTGCAAGATTCAGCGTAAAATACCACGACTTATTTAGTACCCAGAAGTATAGGCGCGACTGTAAATGTGCCTTGAAACTGTGGTAATTATTTTGCGAGTTGATTGGCAATATGGAATCCAAATTTTATGATAACGAAGATGAAGATGACGTCCTAGCAGGTCTCGCAGATTTGCCGATTGATCCACCCTCTAAAAGAGATGTTTGTTCACGCTGTGGGTATGTTAACACGTTCATAATTGCAATACTATACTTCCCATGTAGTCCCATCCTTACATTTTCATGTTGGTAGATACCATATAGATTTACAATTACATTGATTGATTTGTGTTGTATTCGGGAGGACAATTGCTTGCAAAATCGCCGTAGTTTACCAAACTTGAGATTTTGTGACCGAGTATAAAATGGTATGGTAAATTTACACTAACAGATACACCAAAAAAGGGAAACAATTTCAAAGTAGTAAAGCTATCGAATATCGAGTAGGCACAAAATGATTTGAACGTAAACAATTCAACTTTTAAAGTGATCAATTAAAGGGTACCACCACCCAAAAATAATATTCTTATTAAAAAAAGGTAACATTTTTAGTATTCCATTCCATCAACAAGTTCACAAAAATATGTTTCCAGAAAAAAAAAAAAAAAATTGGAAACGCATCACCATTCTAAAGCATGCGTTCATGCGGTCTTAATTACGCAGACTGCTATGTGTGCTGTGAATTGCATGCAACGTGTGCAGAGCGAACGAATCGCCCGGTTTTCTATTGTTTACAAACGTGCGCGTGAATAGCATTGGCACACTCGCAAATGGTTGGCCCGTATGGAACCAGGAAATAGCAGTGGTTCCGTAAGTGGTGGAAATTAATTGCTTTGTTTATGAATTACACAACCCTTTGCAAAATGTTGGGTATCTATTTGATATCACAAAACGGTACCAAAACATATAATAATGGGTTGTTCTTTGCCTGGTGGTCCCCTTTAACCTTGTCAAATTCGACCAAAGCCACTTGGAGCTTCTACATTTCTAATGTACTTTGTTGTAAAACAGTTATAGTAACAGAATAATAAAATGGGTGTTGATTTTTTTAATGTCTCCACCTACTCTCCGGTCTCCCTGCATGATTATGGAGATATTTATGATGGAAATAAAAAGCGTTCTGGAGGCTTTGCGATTTTAGTCAAAATCAATGGGCATTTGGTTATAAAATCTGACATAAAATTTCACTTTTTTCTGTAGGTAATATTTGTTCTTTCTCTATGAAACTCACACATAATTCATAAGAATCTTACAATGATATTGGTATACATATAGTCCCAATTATCACTTCCGTAAAATGAACATTCAGAGAGATAAAATTATTTCATAAGAGTACTGTTCGAGCTTTGGGAATTTGCAAAAGCATGCTATGCAGCCTGGAAGATGGATAAATATTGTTTAAATAATTATCAGATAAGAGGGTATTACTGGCATTTAAGTCAATCTAATTCTAAGTTAACGCTGTAACCGATCATCGGATCATCGGATCGGCATGCCGATCACGATCCGATCATACATGATCGGACCGTTTTTGCCGATTTCCGATCATGCAGAAAAAATCGGAAGATCGGATCGGCAAAAAAAATTAATAAATAAAAAAAATAATCGTTTTTTTTTCTTTGGAAAATGATCCCAAAAAACATATTTTGGGAAAATAAATGAATACCAAAGCAACATATATCCATATGAATAAGCCCAAGGTTATCTTGTATGGGTATGCTTTCATTTCAAACTGATTACCTCTCCTTTTACAAAATTACTCGCGGCGATTCTATGCTCAGTCCCATGTGATTAATTTGGCGTAACCTTTCAGCACATGTTCAGAATCGCCGCAAGTAATTTTGTAAAAGGAGAGGTAATCAGTTTGAAATGAAAGCATACCCATACAAGATTACCTTGGGCTTATTCATATGGATATATTATATGTTGCTTTGGTATTCATTTATTTTCCAAAAATATGTTTTTGGGGATCATTTTCCAAAGATTTTTTTTTTTTTTTTTTTTTTGCCGATCCGATCCGATCATCAAGGTCAGTTACAGCATTATTCTAAGTATTTTACAAATCAAAAATGAAAGCCCAACTTTTGATCAACTATAATTGGCAGCAGAAGACAATGTTTCAACTTTAAGCTACTAGCCCATTAACTCTTAACGTGCCAGGGGTTTCAATGCTCTATGGCATTTGTGTGTATTGTAACTCGCAAAAATGCAAGCTTGGCACGTTAGGGAGTTAAGCCCGTTAGCTACACACAAATACTCTATTGATTGCCTTTGCACAATTATTTATGAATTGAAATTTATAACAAAGTATTTTTTTCTTTTTCTTTTTCTTTTTAGATGTCATGGAAGCGTGGGTGTCTCTCTGTACATACTTTCCAAAGGAGAGAATTTAAATAAGTTGGAACATATAGACCGCATATATTGTATTTTTCCCCCTTTTTTTCTTCTTATTTTTCAGGCATCCTGTAAGCGTGGTGCATATTCTACATATAGGGGAGAATTGAAATAAGTTATTATGACGTAATAAGACTAAAATAGTAATTTATAGTGTAGTTTTAAACGTTTCTTTTTCTTCTTTTTGGTCCTTTTATTTTTCAGGTGTCCTTTTAGCGTGGGTCTCTGCATATTTTCCAAAGAAGAGAACTGAAATAAGTTGCACATATTATGATGTAATGAATGCCTTTGAATGTTTGAACAGATAAGTGGTGCCATACAAGTGCTGTGGATCATCATCATCATGTAATATAGACCAAATAATATTGTAGTTTTTATTGTTTCTTCTTTTTTTTTCTTTTCAGGCGTCCTGTTAGCGTGGGTCTCTGTGCATACTTTCCAAAGGAGAGAATTGATATAAGTTCCAGCATCTACATCATCCAGCACCCGAACGAAGAGAAGCGAGTCTTGAGGACGGTGCCCATCCTCACCGCCTGCCTTCCAGTTGGTAAATGCCACATCTTTAGGGGCAAGCGCTTCTCAGAAAAAAGGTACTTAAATATGCATATTTAAAAAGAAAAAAGTGCTGAAATTTGCTAAAATTCATTAATAAAAAAAATCTTTCTGAAAGTTAAATGCCACATCTTGCTGAGCAAGCTCTTCTCAGAGAGAAGGTAATCAGATATACAGAGAATAAACACTGAAATAAAAAATAAAAAAGATTCTTAAATAAGAGGAAAGAGTTCTGAAATTTGCTTTTCAGTTAGTAAATGTGACCGGCTCTGTCACTTTGGGTAATTCATCGGGAATATCAAAATTGAGATGTTTAGTGTTTTGAATTCTCTAGGATTTCAGCTTTAAAATGATATACAACTTGATAAGTATGAGTTTCTTGAGGGCTAAAAAAACGCAAATTAATAACATGGACCAGAGCCCCGTGATTTTTCAAACAACGAAGAAAATCGCTTCTAAAGTTTTGCATCCATTCAGAAAAGCATTCTCACACACCGAGCGAGAAGTTGAACGGTTCGCTTTCACCTTTCCGCTTTTCGTAATCGATCAGCAAACAAAATAATGCATGCGCAGTTACACTGTTATTCATCGGCCAATCAGCAACGCTTTCGCCGGTATTACGTAATTGTACAAAGCCTCAGCCCTAAGTCTCAGTTGATCGACAAACTAGCCCATGTGCTGCCCTTTGATGTGCATGTATTACAACCGCGGTGTATTATGTAAGTACGTACCGCCATAAACCACTGCATCATATTCACCATACCGCCGCTGTACCACCGGTAGACAAAAGAAAAGCGCAGTTTGATACCGTATGATATGGTACGCTGCACACACACACTGCACACTTGCGGCATGCCCAGCGCGATTATACGACGTAATACCAATTTCGGGATTACGTTAACTGAGAGCCCGTCAGTGCGCATGCGCTAATCCGCAATTCGTTGGTTTCGCGTGCATTCTGAGCGAAAGGACACCTTTCGATCTCTAGAATATATGCAATTTTATCCGCGTAATCCCCGCCTTTTGAAGGTAAGAAATCGTTCTAAATTGATATTTGATATATACTCGTACTTTTGAGACGGTTTTTGCACCAAATCAAGTATATCCAAAGTGATATTTTACGTCGGATTTGATCGTCTCATATTATGGATTGCAGCTCGGCTGCATGTCCCCCCTGCGTATTAGGCACAGCCTATCGCAGGCCAGAGCCACGGGCTCCTATGGGCGACTCAGCCGCTGCTGACACAGTCGGCAATACTGGGCGGGGAAAGTAATCGAAGTCGGACTCGAAGCCACAGGCAATGATCGAGCGAGTCCGTCCCCCGTCTGCATCTTAGGCACAGCCTAGCGCAGGAGCCACGGGCTCTCACGGGCGGATTTAGCCTTCTCTTGCGGCACAGCCGCTGTCGACACAGTCGGCAAGAGTAGGCTGGGGAAAGTTATTCGTATTCGAACTCGAAGCCAAAGGCTATGACCGAGTGTGAGCGAGTCAGGCTCACATAGTAATGGAATTACTTTTTTTCTAAACAAATGGGAAATCTAGTATGATTCCCTTCACATTCGAAGCATAAGGCTATGCCTATGAGTGAGACAGAGAAATAGAATGACTCTATTTCCAATCATAAAGGGAAATCTAGCTTGATTCCCTAGTCTATATTTTCGTTCAGTAATAGACTGGATATGGAAGCGCTACTTGTACTGTAAGCGTGAATTGCGAGGCCTTGGCCTCTCCCGTTGCTACGGTTGCTCAAGCCCGTCCGCGGCCCCACGGGGGTTAGCACACGGCAATGAGAAATATCCATTTCAAGCAATCATGAATGACATACCGCCCACCGGGCTTATAAGTTGGTATATTTCAGGCAAACTTGGAAAAGTTGTCATTCCCTCTATCACCGCATATTTGCAATATGGCAATTAGCATCGGATATATTTGAGAATCTATTAATTTTGTTGAATAAGAAGTAGCTTGTCTACTCTTTACTTTATGTCACACCTACTAGTACTAGAGGTGACCACGGTGACACTTGTTTCTTGAAGATTCTCCGCTTATTTTTATATCCATATCCAAGCAAGCGCATAAGTAAACAGAGAATGACTTTATTATGCGCTATACAAATAGAACTTGATATTGTCAGTCAGATTTGAGGCAATTACAGATATGTATACAGCCACGAATGTCGTGACTTGAATTTGTATACATGTAGTTCAATACGTATCACTACTAGCTTGGTGGCGCCAATGCTTATTATACTGTTATAGTCGCTCCATTTATATGGGCCGCGGTATACATCGATAAGATGGCCCTTAGCATTGAATCGCTAAGCCTAAGTCAATGGCAATTCATACTTGAACTCTTGAAAATTGAATATGTCTGTGAAAAGAGATAATACAACCTGACTTTAATGCAAGATTTATGCACTTTGGCGACGTACAAATTACCAGCTACAATGAGCATGAGAGGTAATTTCAATCATCCGCCTCGCCTCCCATCCCCACCGGGGACGTTACATGACTATAAATTCATTGGAATATATCCGCTTGGACTCGCTGAGCCAAGCCCACGGCCGGCCGTGTAGGCCTATACCAGGCCAATGTCATGAGTGATTGAAGAATGGGCCCCCTTTTAGGGTACACACAGGAAGGAGGAACAGACTACCTCCACACACTCAGTCACAGGCTAAAGTTAAGCCCGTCTCAGATGTATTGCTAGTGCCGGGTGCCAAGAGTTGGCCCGTAGGCCAGCATGCAGGAGAGATAATAGAACTCCCAATTCAGACAAGGCAAGTGGATTATTCTGAATTTATTTCAATGAATTCAATTCGACAATTGCCAATAAATCCCAAGTTTGGGTTGACTGAGGTTGTCAGAAAACTGGCAAGAATTACAGACCTCAAGACTGTCATTGGATGCTAGATTGAGTTTCCGGTGTGGGAAATTTAATCCTTCATGAACGTTCAAACAATATAGGAAAAGCGTCACTTGTGATGCTAAAATCATACAAGAGGTTATTTATAGCCTATAATTGAATGTTATTGAGCCCTGCCAAGATAGAAGTGGGCGAATTCATATCTAATAGTTGTATTAGATTAAACAGAATGGGGTACAATTTAGCCCTCGATGATTCTTTTAGAATCGACTAACTTTAGGTCATCTGCCTTTTAAATGGATTTTCATCCACACGGCCTATACATGCACTTGGTGCGGGATCTTGTATCCCCTGAATATTGTCTAGCATCCCTCAACCTCTTTGACAAAATAGTGTTGAGCTACCGATGAGGATAATTTATACCTCAAAGTTAATTCTATGATTAATGCTGGCAATTCTAGCCATATCCAATGGCTCTGGTACATCACCAAGTCTATGTACAAGTTGCAAAACCAGCTTTCTCAAGCTGGTCGTGCCATGTCTCGAAATCTGGACAACACAATCCTGATTATTGTTATTGGGGATGATTACAACTCAAGGAAGCTATTATAAGCTACTTCTGACATCCTTGTGCATCTCGGGTTTATCCACCCTGGGAAATCGGTACCCATCCCACTAAAGAATTATACTCATTGGCTTCATTTTGAACATTGAGTTATGATATTTAGACATTTGAAATTTAAATGCAAAGCGCTCAAAAGAGAATGGCTTTGAAGATTTGTATTAACAATTTGGAGCCCTCAATGAGGCACATACGTTGCCATGGTTATCTGGAAGATTTTTTCGATTCTCCAGCAGGCAAATGTGTGAACCTCTCTACAATCATACTCTATTTGAGAGAGAGAAAATTGTAACACTTAAAGCAAACATTCAATGTTAGCCTTTATTTATTAAAAAATGACACTGTCGCGGGGATGATCTCTATGGTGGGTTGATCCGACCATGTGGTATCTTTATTCGCCCCCATCAGCCCGAAATCGGAGCTTGAGTTGCGTCCATGCCAGTGGGAATGGCTGGGAGGCTATATATCAACCTCAGTCTAATTATGCACAGGTGGCTGATACTAATGGCTTATAATTACAAACTAGAACTTATGGCATGAACTACCTTGTAACGGTAGCTGCTGGGTAATGTGACATTCAATCATTGTGTGCCTATGTGAACAATGTACATGTACTACCCGTATTGAATATGATATAATAGATGCAAGCCCTCGGATAGCAACGAGGCAACATAAATCATTACTTGTGAATTATGCACGAGTAAAACATATACATAGATATGTTATTAATAAATTCCCATTTTAACGGGAAAATAACTCGGAGGCAGGCCATATGTATATGCACTTTCAGGTGCGGAATACATATTCAATGGCGTTGTTTGGAACTTGGTTTCCAGAACTAGCCTTATTTGGTTTGATATGCAAATTGAATTTACTATAGTTGAGGCATTCACTGTTGATTGCAACGTTTGAGTTTCTCCAAGTTCCCATTTTTTGTTATCCTTAACATTTTGGGAAAATTCAAAATGATGGGATGCAGCTGGTCTGCTCATAGTTCGAACAGGCTTAATTAGGAAGTGCTCTTCCCTGGATATTGGTTTAACCCAATAACCCATGCTCTTTTTAAGGAGACTAGACTTACCTGCTCAATCAATGAATATGAGTCACAATGCCTATCTATAGAGGTGGATGTATACACGTTGTTGAGTTGCAGGCAGACTTTCGGAACAAACGAAAGCTTGCATTTTCGGAGTCATTGATTACTGGCGTGCAGCACATTATCAGCATATCTGGTATTAGACCCAGTAATATAAACACCCTCTTATGTCGTACGAGGATGTCTTTAATTACGCCCTCCTGAGGTTAAAGGAGGTTTAGGATGTTATCATAGGTCTTCGCCTCACGCTTGACTTGGACTATGATACTTTGCACATTTTTCTATATCGACCCAGGGGGTCTAGCCACTGAATTGTTTGTATTTTGGACTTACAATAGTGCAGTGAGACTCTTAAAATTAAGGACCTTCTAACAAAAGGATCCGGGGTGTGTATATGTACTTCAACTATCTTATGAAGTCACACCCACTGTAGGAGGCTCATGTGTATATATTTAGCTACCTGCGATATCTTTTACGACTTACGCAGAACAAGGACTATGGGGGTAACGGACAGTGCCGGTACCTCAAGCACATGTTAATTTGGCTAAGAGCTGGAATAATTTGTGTAGAAAATATATTATCTTATATTTATACTGTTCCTGTTGAGTTCTGGAACTTCTGGCCCATTAGGCAGGCTGGTCTTAGGAAAGTATTCCTACGCTATACATGAAATTAGTGAAGAACAGGAACGTTAACTTCATAGTTGCACTCATACATGAAATCTGTGTAGAATATGAGCATACCGTAACTTTTACTGGTGCACTCATGAAGTCCTTAATGGACTCAAATGGACATGGCCAAGAGTGATTTTAAGACACCACTAATGTCAGTTGGGCTAAAAGGTTTTGTCAGTACAACGGTCTTGTTGTATGCCGGCCATACCTACATTCAATAAATGTATTTATACATTATATTGTTGTCAGGATCGGATGTACCTGCTGAGCTTCAAAATCTCAGTTAACGTAATCCCGAAATTGGTATTACGTCGTATAATTGAAAGATTAAACGAGAACTTGTTTGAGATTTAATCTCAATTATATAAGTAATATAAAATGAGGGATTACGTCCCTCCCTTACCCTCCCTAATGTTGGGTACTAATTCGAGTTCTCGTAATCTTTCTGCCTTGGTTCAGCAGTCACATCCTCGGCTATCTACGAATATTGCGGATTAGCGCATGCGCACTGACGGGCTCTCAGTTAACGTAATCCCTCATTTTATATTACTTATATAATTGAGATTAAATCTCAAACAAGTTCTCGTTTAATCTTTCAATTCAATGCGGGTACCCATAGAATTATAAACAAACCAACTACTCGTTTACTATACAGTAAGTTAAATGCCGCGAACGCTTCCCGGAAATGTACAACACACGGACAATACAACTCTATTCAGGTTAGTCTGACCAATCACTGTCATAGAGTTATATATAGGTACTAGAGTGCGGACTCTGCCGAATCGCTGTGACAACGTGGAGCAGCGGCCGCCATTGATTTGTCGGGCAAAGTCGCGTCGCACGCACGGTACGTACCGTGGACATGACACTTGACAGCCAGCAAGCAGGCCTTCAAAATGCCGAATTCGTGTATCGAATACGGTTGAAGGAACATATACGTGAAGAGAAGTGGCATAATCGTTCACAAGTAAGTTCCTTTACTAAGTAGGCTCTAAGTTTATTGAATTTAATATTAACAATCAGCATTTAGGGGATATTTGACTTTGGGGCGCTACCAGTTCACAAGTGTAGCCATACTTCGGCGCCGGCACTCTACGCGGCTAGCTACCCGTGACTCGCGCTTGATGAGTACCTTCCTAAGCTAAGTAACTAACTGGTATTTTCAAACCGGCATTTGAAGATGAATTCTAAATATTCTGCAGTGGATTTTACAAGAATGTTATTATTTAAAGTACAGAAGGTTCCGCATTGAGAAAACTTTGTTGTTCCAGTGGTTTTTGAGTGTAATATTCATAAGCTTGAAAAAAAGGTGTCCATTTATTTTAAGTACTGTAGGTTACCCCATGATACTTCATTACTTGCACAGAATTATTGTTTTGGTATTTCTCTTTTTTTTTAAATTTTAGACTACCCCTTGGCAATTCAGCATTGACAGTGGCTCGTGAAGATCAGCCGGGATGACTTCACACCAGGGAAATTTTCTCTGCAGTGAACATTTCCTGAAAGAGGATATGAGAGGTGAGTTTCTCATTTTTGTTTTTAATAATTTTAAGCATTTTATATTGAACTTCATATGATATCACCATATCATTCAGTCTAGATGACTACAGATGTATACTAGTACTAGTACTAGTAGTACTTAGTAGCGGCATTATCATGATTTAAAGCTAGCTATGGGGGGGTGCAGTCATTTCTGTGACACAGTTGAGCACGCTCTCTAATTCTTACTGGAGAGAATTATTATGATGCGGTCTGAGTTTGTACCGTGCAATGAACAAAGGACATGAATCCTGACCTCGGCATTGCAGCAAATCTTGCACAGCTCGGTGAGTTAAGAGTGGTGACTTGAAATGATAGGCTGCAGGTTTAATTCCACATCGGTATCTGTTTTTTTTTTCCTATAGTGTAAGTGAGGTAAGGATTGATTCCGTCAGGAAAATAAAGTCTTTTTTTATTAAAGACATCTATTCTAAGTTGAAATACAAAAAAAAAGGTGTTTACTTTTGTTTTAATTGTTGTGGCCCTCATTTGCACACCTTTCCTTTTTTTGATTAAATTCCACTGCTGTTCTTGATTTTAAGAATAGCTCTCTCCAATTTTCGTAACAGTCTTATGCAAAAGGCAAAAATATCTCCAAAAAAAATTAAAATGAAACAGTTTTTGCAACGATCCATTATAAAATGACCGGAGAGATTTTCCCTTCTCTTATAAAATCTACCTTTGAACTAATTTATTTGCCGTCTTTGAAAATGTACATTTTGTAATGTGATTATACAATTTCATAATTTACATGTGGAATGATTTTAAAAGAAATTTATGCTTATTGCTAAAATGTTCTTTGCAGAAATGGCAACATTTTGTGTTCTGTGGAGTTTGTGACAACTTCAGTTGCCATATTTTTTAATGAATATTTTCTGTTAATTAAAAAATCTATTTTCTATCATGCAGGAGGGCCTTGGTAAACCATGGGCCTATGAAGACATCAAACAAGTTCATTGACGAGGTCCAAGGGCAGGTAATGTCTTCAATAAGAAGCGAAGTGTTCATCGATCTTGAAGAGCACTTCTGTGAGTAGAACCTGGAGAGTGAAGATGATCATGGGAATCGGCTTGTAAGGCAAATCAGTGGACTCTGCATCAGAACTCTCTTACATCACCATGGTCGCCTGTTCACTGGACGCTATGTAAAGCACAACAAAGACTCTGAACGGCACATCCTGACCAAGAAAATCTTATTTCTTGGGGAGTAAACTAACAGAAAAACAAAATAAAACACGAGGGATTTCAGCCTTAAAGGGGAAGTTCAGTAGTGATTGATTTGTAATTGTTGCAGTCTTTTTTTCTTTCTAAAAACTGAAAAGCCAGCTACACTTTGTATGTTGCAGGAAAAAAGCCTGCTTATAGTAGATACATCCAACTAGAGGTTTTCTTTACTCACTGTATGCATACAACTCTTGTGGAAGTTATCCCCAAACCTGGTAATTTTAGTGTGCCCACAATTTGAGAGATGCACAAAAAGTGAGAGCAACTAGTAATATAAATGGCTCAATATAGTAATAGATTCAATACTTTCTTGTAGAGATGTGCTATACTGATTTTATCTTCTTGCTGTTTCAATCAAACATCACACAAAATTCAATACATATCTATTTTCCTTATCATCATGTCTGCTGGAATCAGGGGCGGCGCAAGGGTGTTTGCTTAGGGAGGGCAAAATGCCTTGCAACTTCTTGGGGGGGGGGGGGGGGGGAGGGGAGGGGGACCTCTGACACTTTTTGTTGTTGACATCAACAAATTTTCCCCAAAAAAATTATAATGGGGGGGGGGGGATTGTTCCAGAATAAAGAGAAAAATAAACTGCCCCAAATTAGACCTCAATTGTCACAGTTAAATGTTGCGACCGCTCATAGGAGTTATTTTAGCCAAAATAATCTGAGAATCCTAAATTGGCAACATATGAACAGATTGAAGATCACTATTTTAGTGCAAATTGGAAACTTTTTAGATTGGAATGAATTGCCAAATGTTCATATTTTATTTTGTTTATACAAAACTTGAAGTTTCACTTAATTTTAGTAAAAAATAATGGACATTTCTGTATCCAATTCAATGATACAATAGAGATTTATTCCATCATTGCAATACATTAAATGTGGTCTTCGTTCTCAATGGGACTGTTCTTGTATCCAAGTAGTTTATCTATGATAGGGTAAATAGAAATTTAAAGGGGTAGTTTAGTTTTGGTAGAGAGGGCACTGCACATCACAATTTTTTTGTGAGGTAATAAAAAACTGAGTGTCGAATTTGAGAGAACATGCAATTTGAATGGCAGAATAAACTTTATTTGGTCAAAATCGACCCAGAAACGGCGGAAATATTGATAAATATATCTGATCTTATAATTATTTGGGGCCCAAATAATTAGATGATACTTTGAAAAAAAAAAAAAATGCTTGCACTTTGAAAAATGGTTGAAACCAAGTCTTTTTTAAAAAGCGCCCTCTTGTGTTTTAATGGCTCTTTTTGAATGATAACAGCATTTTTACTTAGTCGTTTGTAATTGTGTATACCTTTCGAGCATGGTGGATTTATAACTATTAGTTTATAATGTTACTGTGCAGGTTTTGGCTACTAAAGTTCAGCCTTACCAAAACTAAACTGCCCCTTTAACATTATTATACATGTATAAGAGGTATAAAGCATCTGCTCTTTGATTTAAAACCACCATTATGATGGACAAAACTGTGAGAAATTAACCAGAACTATTTATTGATTTGTTTGAATTGAATTTATCTATGGAAAAAACCATTGGGTTATTTCTCTAAGATCAATAAATTTACCTTTAGATCACATGTTCATTGACTGACTGTTTATTTAAATGAGTATAAATAATTTTGTATCGTGATTCGTGAATTGGCCTATAGCAATATTGAAATGTGAGAAATGCTGTGTCTGTGTTATAGAGAATCCCTTAATATTTTATGAGGAGATACATGTACAATTATTAATTGAATTTAATGATTGAAGTACAGTGGAATCTCGTTATAACAAGGTCCTTGGGACCAAGAAAATTGACTTGTTATATCAAGTTTCTCATTCAGGCTAAACAAAAAAATATATAAATAGTTGGGACCAGCAAATTACCTTGTTATACGCAGGTTTTGTTACTTATATCCGACCTCTTTATAACGAGAGTCCGCTGTACAATTTGATTTTTTTATGTGTTCATTTTTTTTTTTTACTTTTAGAAATGAATCGACAAAGTACATGAACCTGATTTTGTGAAAGGGCAACAGACTACATTTGATTTAGGAAATTTTCTGCAATGAACAAAAAGTGTGCTGATATGATTTGATAGATTGGTGGATGAATGGCATGCTTGAAGGATGGATAAATGAATGGTTGGTTGAATGGATGGTTGAATGTGTGGGAAAATACAAAGCTTATTTTGACATTTTAAATTGAAACTTTCCTATTCGCAGGGGAAGTTCATCTTTCCAACCCACCCCTCCTCAACAAACACACATTCACACACATAAATCCATAACAATACAATAGTGAAGAGCATGCTCCATCGCGTAATAAATCCAGGCTTGACACTATAGCTTCAAGTGAACAAAATAAAGAGAATACTTATAGTATAGAACAATTATCCCCCCCCCCCCCAAAAAAAAAAAACACGAGAATAAATGAAATACTCTGTGGAAAAAAACAAATTTTCCCACGGAGTATTTCATTTATTCTCGTTGTTTTCTATAAATTTCGACTCCGAGCAGTTCATGTATATATATGTTTATAATCTTCATTGTAATTTTCAGATTGTGTCTTGCGAAATCAAGGCCAAACACCGACTTGTATCATCAGTCAGTGCGAAGGGCATGTGCAGCGCGTGCGGAGACTCGCGGCACATTGCCCGACATAATAATGGCGGACTATGCTCCATGCGATCACAGAGCCTTTGCGCGCGAGCCATTGCGAGTCCGCACTCTAGTACCTATATATAACTCTATGATCACTGTACAGCTACAGTGCTTTCTTCTTGCAGCTCGCCGCGGCGGTACGGTCGAATCACACACACATAGCTGGCGCGTTCGTTTCACAATCGATCATGATCAGCCAGCGCGGATTTACTGAGTTTCTGGTCGAAACCGAAATGAAGGTTGCTTAGAAAAATCATTATTTACGGCATAAAAAATTTGATTAAGGACCTGAAATTTTCAGAGAATGTAGATGAAACATGTAAGTATCAAATCCCATAAAGTTAAAAATTTCAGCCAAAGACAATATTTTATGATTTTGAGGCTCTAAGTACTAAAGACCCATCCCGACTTTACACCCATTCTCTGGGAGCCGGTCTCAAATATCCCATGTTTTGTGGCAGGCTTCTCAGAGAAAAGGTCCTTGGAATATAAAGAGAAAAAATGCTGTAGAAACTTGTGTTTTAAGGCCTTTTTTTTTGGGGGGGGGGGGGGGGGGGGTAAATGCCACATATTTCGGGGCAAGTGCTTTCTCAGAGAAAAGGTTACAAATAACGCTGATATTTGCTTCTATCAATGATATTTATTTTGTTAAACCTTTTCTATTCCTTATCATTTATGTTGCAGTTATCCAGAGTTGGCAGAAGTATGCTCCAGCCCCAACACAGTTGTCCTGTTTCCAGGGCCAGATGCAATGGACATTGCCGACGTCCCGGTGCCACCTCCATGCGTCAATGGTCACGGCCAGGCCTCGGGATACAACATCCTCATCATGGACGGCACTTGGCACCAGGCTTCCAGTATATACAAGTCCAACGCTATATTCCAAACACCTAAGCAAGTGAGTGGTGAACTCATTATTTTCCTCCAAAATATTGTTATTTCCATAATACATGGATATATAGAATATAGGGAAACAACATATTGTCAGCATTAGAAATGAGAGTTTTCAATCAGTAGTTGCAAACTTTAAAGGGATCTAGTAACTTTGTTGACATACTGCAAAAAGTGATGAATGGTTGATGCAATGTATATTGTTGTTATCTCATATGTCCACAGGGTATTGTGTGAAAATTTCAAGTCAAATGGACATTGCATGGCCAAGTAATGAGCGAAAATGCAAAGTGATATTCACTAACTCACTGCACTCACTTTGTACATGGTTTCAAAACTCCACCGGAGTTTTTCTTATCTGAATACTTTGATCGTACATATCTTTGTAACGAAAAGGAAATTTGAAAAACCGAAACCTGTCCCATGATTTTATTGTTAATATGAATACAACAAGGTATGAGGGAACCGCTAGAATTCAAATTTTATTTTGAGGATTTGGACAATGTTACAAAGTCCCTTTAAAGTAGATGATGGTACATGAGATGAGATACTCTTTAACTTGGACTGAACTTTAAACCAGGTTTCCAGTACCTATATATATTTTATTATGCAAGTTGCACCCAATATTCCAAACACCTCAGCAAGTGAGTTTTAAATTCCAGTTTCCTAAGTAAAATATAGAGAAAGAGATATTGTCAGCACTATAAATTGCAGTTTTCAATCAGGAATAGCAAACTGAAAAATAGATGGTAGATTTTGTGAGATATCCTTACCCTGGACTGCAACTTACACCAGGACTTCATTATATTCAAGCCCAATCCTCTATTCATAATTACACAGCAATTGAGCTTCAAATTACAGTTTCTTCCAAAATACAGAATTGAGTAGAATTTAGTTTAGAGTTGATATAATATAACACAGCAGATTCCAGTGTTGGATATTTATAAGCAGGTTCTATGTAAAAAAAAAAGTTGAAAATCAATACAATATGAATATAGTTTTGTACAAATCATTGCAAATAAAGCAATTGATGAAGTACTTTTAATATGATATCCTGCTTATGAAGTAGTCATGGTACCAAGGAAGAAAAGAGAAAAGAAAATTGGTTTAAATATTCCTGTAAAAATGGGAAATGCAAACAATAAATGAGGATTGTTTACTCTATAGCCAATCAAATAAAGACTATATGAATTATGAAATTATAACTGTAAGGATTGGTTTAATTTATGCTTACCAGTAAGTTAATTTCATTATTATTTCTTTTATTTTAATTTTAAAAGGTGCAATTTTCAGACACAGGATCAAAGAGCGAATACTCGATACGAACACAGCCCACCAATTCAGCCCTGTGTACTGTAGAATCTGCTGCCATCGCATTGTCAGTGCTGGAGAGGAACCCTGAAATCAAAGAGGTAGGTAGGGTAATTTGTAATTTCTCAAGAGTTTTCACAATTACCTTTTAAAATGTTCTAGTAATATTGTTGACATGTGCAAAAAATGATGAATGGTTGGTAAAATGTGTCATATGTCCACTAAGTAATGTTGAAAATTTCACGTTAAATGGATGTTATATGGCCTATTAACCCGTTCCCTTCGCGATTCTGGAATCCCCATAGAGTTTATACATAGCCCACCCGGTTCCCATAACCAATGGGTTAATGAGCAAAAATGCAAAGTGATATTCCCTAACTCATTGCAGTGACTTTGTACAAGGTAAAGACTATCCAGAGGATAGTTAAAAATCTGAACACTTCAATCGTAAATATTTTTCGAGAAAAAACAAAATCAAAAATTTGAAAAACCAAAACCTGTTCCATGCTTCTATTGGTAATAAGAATACAACGCGGTATATGAAGAACTACTAGATTTTAGAATTTAGTATTGTGGGTTTGGACATTATTACTTAATCCCTTAACCTGATAAGGCCTCTACTGAGGCACACCAACCTGTGTTGCATGCCACTATATGGCTTTTATTTACTCTAAGAGTATATTGAAAGGTGCTGTGTTATTCATTTTACAAGCTTATGATTTAACTTTCATAGAGGTTGCACACCTGGCAAGAATCGGTGCAAATGGTGGGAAATTCTGATGCGGATGCCACCACTCAACCCACCATTGAAGTGAAGGGCATATAAGTCGAGTAAAGTTATTTAACATTTAGCTGACAATTAATACAAATTAGAAATTCAAATTTTTAAATTATTATATATTCGCAGATTCTTGTGAAGCCTCTGAGGGCCCTGTGCCAGTTCCAGCTCAACCATGGGGCAGTCGTACACCACAGCAAGGAGCACCTCAAAGACCATCCTGAACTTCCGCAGTGTGAGTATGATTTCAGTCATGATTCTGCTGAAGAGCGGGTCTTTAAAGGGACTTTAATAGTAACATTGTCCAAATCCTCAAAATCCAATTGAAATTCTAGCAGTTCCCTCATACATTGTTGTATTCTTATTAACAATAAGGGCATGGGACAGGTTTCAGTTTTTCAAATTTCCCTTTCGTTAAAAAGATATTTATGATTGAAGTGTTCAGATGTCAAATTATCCAATGGATCGTCAGAACCGTGTACAGAGTGCAATGAGTTAGTGAATGTCACTTTGCATTTTTGCTCATTTCTCGGCCATATAAAGTCCATTTAACTTGAAATTTTCACACACCACCCAGTGGACATATCGGATAACAACAAAATACATAGTATCAACCACTCACTTAAAAACTTTTTGCTTATGTCAACAAAGTTACTAGATCCCTTTAACGCCAATGCCAGAAATTATTGTGGCCCAGTCGGGCAAGTGCAACAACAAAAATCAAATTCTAGTGGCCGGCTGGTGGACCCATACACAGGAAAAACATCACAATTTTGTTCATATTTAGTTGCCCATTCAGGCCAGTGGAATTAAGCATCATTTAACCCGTTGCTTACGGAAACTGGGTGGGCTATGTACAAAGTCTATGGGGATTTCAAAATCTCCAAGAGAACTGGTTAAATTTGATGGCCCAAAGCTAATTTGTAGTCGACCCCAGCCAGCCGGCCTGTGCTAATTTTAACATTGCTTTAAACTTCATACTTCTACTTTTGAATTCTTTGTAAAGGCTATTCTAAATCTGTTCACTATAATTCTGCAATTCCAATGGAGTAAAGGGCCTATCAGGCTCCCTTAAAGGGACTAGGTAACATTGTCCAAATCCTCAAAACTTACTTGGAATTCTAGCGGTTCCTCATACCTTGTTGTATTCGTATTAACAATAAAAGCATGGGATAGGTTTCGGTTTTGCAAATTTCTCTTTCGTTAAAAAGATATTTACGATTGAAGTGTTCAGATGTTAAATTATCCACTGGACCGCGAAAACCGTGTACAAAGTGATTGCAATGAGTTAGTAAATATCACTTTGCAATTTTGCACATTACTCTGCCATATAACGTCCATTTAACTTGAAATTTTCACACAACACCGAGTGGACATATCAAATAACAACAATATACATTGTATCAACCACTCATAACCTTTTGCACATGTCAACAAAGTTACTAGATCCCTTTAAGCAATGGGTTAATAAAATAATAATAATCAATTATTGAACATTTTCTTCCTTTGAACCTCTTCCTTATTACTCTTATTACGTTCTAGCAAAAGTCCAGGCAAACTATGCCACACATTTCTTCCTGATTTGTATCATTATTAGTAATTATTTTTTAGTAAAGCATGTTTCATACAAAATTGAACAGTTTGGAAATGTTTTCACAATATTCAAATCAAGTTCTCATTAATGCTCATGTGGGGTGAGTTTTTGAATCAAATGAAATTAAGAATATATTGACAAACATGGGCTGTTTTAGTTTGTGCAAAAGTATATTCAAGATCGCTTTGTAAATTAAAGTGTTTACAGCTAATTTTCTTCTCGTTTTGTTTCTTTTAGTTTTCAGATAAGAGTTGGGTAGATCGACCTCATAAGATGAAGAAGAAGAAGAATGGTGAAACGGATCAATTATGACACACACAGGACTCTAGTGTAAGGACTCGAATCAGAGGGGGGAATGAATAAAGACATGTCAGATTCATTGTGCCCAGAGATTTCACGAGGAGCATAATAGATCTGGTTTTTGTGCCACGGGACATTGTGAGAAACTGAATAGTTCTGATATTTGTGAGCTTTGACAAATGCAGAGAGATAACTAAAACACCTTGTCAATATATTGTGCCCTGAGATTTTGCAAGAAGCAGTATAGACCTGCTTTTTGTGCTCAGTGATTCTGCAAGGAGACGTTTTGGTCTATTTCTTCATGCCCCAGGATTTCGTAAGAAGCTTAATAGCTGTTTTTGTGCTATTAAAGAGAAATAAGATGCTAAATATTTCTGGTTTTTGTGAGATGTGAGCTTTGACATTGCAGAGAGGGTAACAAAGGACATTTTTTTTCCTTTGGAACATGCCAGATGGCCAAGATTGCCATACTTGAAGGATGCTTGCAGTACACCTTATCAAATATTCTCTCTTGGAAAAAAGAGGTGGACTTTTACAATGTATGAAGGAACCACTCATCACTGAACGTTCTGATCAATATGTTCAGACCATTGTGTGTTGATGTGTATAATTCATATATACCAAAGCCAGGATGGGGCTGATCTAAAAGCTATTGAATAGGGAATTAACAAAAAAAAAAAAAATTCTTTGAAGAAATGTGGTCCGAGACAAGGGCGCACCCATCGCTCAATGTTTATATCACAATTTGTAAACTGTTTTTTTGTGTTCTCGTTTGACAGTGCTAGAATACCAAAGCTGTGCTGGGGCTGTTCTAAAAGTTATTGAATAGGAACTTCAAGAATTGTAGCCCCAAGAAGGTCCCACTCATCATTCAATGTTTTGATCACTATCTCCTATTTTGGTATGTTCTCATTCAGTTAGATGGGGCTAGATTATCAAAGTCTTGATGATCTAAAAGCTCTTGAATAAGGATTGAAAGCAACTTTATGAGATGATAATGGTGTAGTTCTTGAAGGTAGTAGTTTTTAACAGTACAATGCCGGCAAATATTCTTTCTTTGAGGTGTAAATTGTCTTGAAAAGGACCTACTCGTTGTTCAAAGTTGTAATCAGTATGTTCTGACTATATGTTTGTGTATTTATTGGACATGCAGGGCTAGAATATCAAAGCCATGACGGGGTTGATCTAAATGCTCTTAAATTAGGGCTTCAAGTAACTTGATGAGAATTGTGTATTTCTTGAAGTAGAAAGTTAAGAGAACAACACTACATCAAATATTCTTTGCCTGGTGGAGTCACTTCCTATTCAGTGGTGGGACACATGATCATTCTCGAGGTAAAACTTACCCCCTATTTGCAGCGCTTTGAGTACATACTTGTGCATAAATGCCCGAGCCCCAATACAAGAGCACCACAGGCTATTTAACCTTCTTCGAGTGGAATAATGCATTGTATGCAAGGCTAAGTTTATTTATGTATCTACGTTCAATAGTGGAATTTTAGATATTGGTACAAAGGACAAAATAATTTAATGCACGTTATATCAAAATATCCATTGACGACCTTGAGTGATTAAAAAAGAGGGTCTAAAACTAGATGAAAATTTACAGCTTTTTAAAAAACTAATCTGGATTATTTTGAAGGGGAATTATTATTGTATTAACTTTTTTGGGTTGAAAGTTACATGCAAAACTTGTTTCTTTAAATTGGATTTATGATGCAATAGAGATCAAATATTGGAGGAAATCATGTCAAAAATCTATATCGGTTAACAGTGGTACTTAGGACAAGATTTTTAATTTTGAAATGTGTACATGATGTGTAGTATGAATGTTGACAAACCATTTGTTTACCATGGATAAATGGATCGTATCTGTTGTTGATACTTTTAATGAAATATTTTCACAAAATATTTTCGCAACTTATGAGGTAATACCTTGAAAAGACCGAATTGTCATGTCCTTTTATTTATATTAACTACAAGAAAGGAATGACAAGTTATCAAGTTATCATGATTAAAAGGAGATAACATATGGACATTTTACTTTGTATTTATATCGTTCTTGATCTTTGCAAATGAAAAGATGCCAAAATGAAAGCCCATTCAAGGTAACAATAACTACATGCAACATGTTCCGTTACATATTTTAACAAAAATACTTAAAATAAAAAGTAACAAATAAAACATACAGTCATGTGGTTATTTATCAGGCTTGCTCTTAATAGTTTGCATTAAATATTAGATTGGGATTATGCATGTCAATTGATTGTTAATGCAGTTGTGTTTGGATATTCTTGTGTGCATGTACGTACGTGTGGGTTTGTATGAGTGTGTTTATGGTCTATTGTTCAAAATTGTTTGCATGTAAGTATGTTGTGTGTCTGTATCTATTGTTTGGGTGTTAAAGGGATCTAGTAACATTGTTGACATGTGCAAAAAGTGATGAAGGGTTGATGCAATGTATATTGTTGTTATCTCATATGTCCACAGGGTATTGTGTGAAAATTTCAAGTCGAATGGACATTGCATGGCCAAGTAATGAGCGAAAATGCAAAGTGATATTCACTAACTCACTGCACTCACTTTGTACACGGTTTCAAAACTCCGGGGGAGTTTTTCTTATCTGAATGCTTCGATCGTACATATCTTTGTAACGAAAGGGAAATTTGAAAAACCGAAACCGGTCCCATGATTTTATTGTTAATACGAATACAACAAGGTATAAGGGAACCGCTAGAATTAAAATTTTATTTTGAGGATTTGGACAATGTTACTAAGTCCCTTTAATGTTTCACAAGGATTAATTGTAATACTTGTATTTGTACTCCATTGAAAAATAAGGTTGAACACGAGAGACACTAAAGCCCTCCGCGCACAGAGCCGAATCGACCCGATCGGACTGGTTTTCAGTCAGGCTAGAGTCGGTTTCGCTCAGTCGTAGCCGATTCAACATGTTGAATCGGCCTCGAATGATCTCCGACTGGCTCTTAACCGGCAAAACATGAGTCTTGAGGGCAACGTATACTGAGCTGAACCGACTGAAAAACAGTCGGATCGGGTCGAGTCGGCTCTGTGTGCGGACGTCTTAAGATTTTTTTTAAAAACTCAATTAATACTAAGTATCTGGAAAACAGTATAATTGATAAATGACAAGAACAGTGAAACAAACATAATTATTTACATCATATCCAAATAATTTACAACATGATGACAAAAAACCATTGAGAATAGTGCCTAACTGGTGCACCAAAGGGCAAGGGGTGAAATACCCGAACTCTGGGTGAAAAATAACAAACATCAATGTTTCACAAAGATTCTAAGTTGAACTAAAATCTAAGTTGGACCTAACCATTATTGAACGCCATTTGTAGCCTTGGAATAAAACATATTCAAAAGCATAACAAAACACAAGTATTTGAGACTTTCAACAGAAATGTATATCAATAGTTTCAAGACTCCTCTATAATAACAAATGTAACTGAAATTTATCAAAAATTTATGCCTTTTCAAAAGAACAGTTTCAACAATTTTACAAAGAAACTAACACCCCCCCCCCCCCCCCCCCCCCAGGTGTTTCACAAAGATTCTAAGTTGAACTTTAAGTTGGACTAACTATTATGGAAAGCCATTTGTAGCCTTCGAATACAATATATTCAAAAGCAACAAAGCAAGAATTTAAACTTTTCATAAATGTTGCATCAAGAACAGGAAATCTCTGTAATAAAAGAAAATATTAATATTCGATTCAACATTTTATGCCTTTGAAAAAGGACTTTTAGAACAAATTTTCAAAGAAACTAATGGCTTTCCATAAGTTTAAAGTCCAACTTAAGAGTTAAGTTCAACTTAGGATCTTTGTGAAACACCTGGGCTACTATAGGGGTGAAGCAGGGACGGACTGATTGTGTGGGATACACTGTATTTTCTAAGGATTATTTCCATGTTTGATTGTTTTTGTCAAATTATTGGGGGCACTTGCTGCCATCCCGCAGCTACGCCACTATATGCTTCCATACTTGCTTCTTCCTGACAAGTGTGCCTATAGATAAATAATAAATAAATATGCTTTAGTAAACAACTAGGCATTTTTGTTCAACAATTATTATTTTGTATTAACTAAGGACGGGTGAGGTCAAATCTGTCTACAATATTCAACACATCTTTGATATCAGTCAGTGGCGTAGCTACGGGTGGCATTTGAGCCCGTGCCCCAAAATAATTTGACCAAAAAAAAGTTGATTAAGTTTGATATATTCATGGCAACTAAATTATATACACACATTATTAGTCAAGTGTTGTTATAAAACTCTTATTATATCAAGGCAGTACAACACAAGTTATTTTTTCTAAATGTTTCAACAAAACTGGAGATATGATTGACTTTGCAATAGTTCACATAGGTGCGACTTTCGACGTGCGTTTCCCTCTCAACGACGCTTTCAAAACCGACCCCCTCGACTTCGCATCATCGATATCAACATCGACATAGTCCTCGCCGTCGATCATAGGATCAATCTCGGGGTTTGAGTTGGAGTACGGGTTATTGGCTTGCATGTTGCGCTCGACCTGGGCCACCATTTGCTTCATGAGTCGCTTCTCGTGGAAGACGTGGCCGAGCTTGGTGACACCGATGATGATGGCGTAGATGGCGATCATGCCCAAGACCATGATGACCAGAAAGGCGGCGGGGGACAGGCCCCCTGACTTCACGGGAGGGGGTGCTAAGAACATTTAGATATAATATTATGAATATAAACATATTTCAAATTGGATGAAGACTGCAAGAAACGGTTTATATATCTCGTTTTTACTCTGAACAATACTTAATTATCATTGCTTGTTTGAGCAAAAGTGGAAAATTAATTTTTTGATAAATAACTTTTCCTAATTTTATCAACGACACAAAATATAAAATATTTGTATTCTACTTCTCAATCAAAGACTTTTATAGTAAAAGTATGCGACATTTCCAAAGAAATAAAATACAAATTGAATATGCTATTTCATATTTTTAAGAGAGAGAGATAGGAATATATAACAAATAATTATTCCGTAAACTGCATCAGCATTTTGATGCCTTATACAATTAAATCAGTTATCAGATCTAGTTAACAAACAAAACGATATATACCCAGCTAGCCACCTGACGTTGGGCCGATGTCGGAATTTGGTTGCCGGATGTCGGCATATCGCCGTTGGCTCGAGGTTAAAATGTCCGCCAGCCCAACATCGTCACGACGTCATTTTTGTGATATATTGGCATAAGGTCATTTTCCGACAATGGCCCAACATCATGTCATGAGATGATGTTGGGCCATTGTCGGAAAATGACCTTATGCCAATATATCACAAAAATGACGTCGTGACGATGTTGGGCTGGCGGACATTTTAACCTCGAGCCAACGGCGATATGCCGACATCCGGCAACCAAATTCCGACATCGGCCCAACGTCAGGTGGCTAGCTGGGTATCTGTAGATAGTGATCACAAAACCTTAACAAATTCAATTTGTACTAAGTACAATGCGTTCAATTGCTAGCATTAGTATACATGATTATATTTTCCAATTTTTTTTTTTTAGTATCCTCCCGCTTTTTAATATTATTCCTATTAACTCAATTAATTCATTCTCATAATTGTCCAAGTCAGACATTTTCCACTTGCACTTAAAATAATGTACTTACCCGTGCAATTTCCCTCATCACTCCAGTCGCCGCACATATCTAGCGTGTTACACACCAATGACTGGTCGATACACCGAGTGTTGTTGCACTCAAACTGATCACTAGAACATGGGGCTATACACACACAAAAAAGACAATTAATTAATGTTTATACTTAATTTAGAAAAATCTGACTAAGTAAAGACACTTCTAACCTGGTCAATGCTGTGATCACAACATATTTGGTATCAAGACAACTTTAATAGCAATTATATTTCCGGGAGGGAGACAAAAAAATGTTTCCGTCATCATCCGGATTCTCTGACCAATCAAACCTTCTTTTCCTACTTTTCCTCTCTTTGACTACCTACTCCTCCTTCTCATCCGTATCCAACTTTTCCCTTCCTTGTTCTCCTCTTCTTAAAGGGACTTAGTAACATTGTCCAAATCCTCAAAATAAAATTGTAATTCTAGCGGTTCCTTTATACCTTGTTGTATTCGTATTAACAATAAAATCATGGGACAGCTTTCGGTTTTTCAAATTTCCCTTTCATTACAAAGATATGTATGATTGAAGTATTTAGATAAGAAAATCTCCGGGCGAGATTTTCATCCCTGTACAAAGTGAATGCAGTGAGTTGGTGAATATCACCCAATATCACTTTGCATTTTCGCTCATTACTTGGCCATACATTGTCCATTTGACCTGAAATTTTCACACAATACCCTGAGGACATATGAGATAACAACAGTATACATTGCATCAACCATTCATCAGTTTTTGCACATCTCAACAAAGTTACTAGATCCCTTTAAATGCATATACTTTTTCCTCTCGCTAAATTACCTTCCCATGCTCCTAGGGGAACCCGGGGCAAAATGGAACGCGGGGCAAAGTGAAACACGTCCGGTAAATTTTTGTTTGTGCTGCCATCTATCTAAGTTCATGTGCCAATAACCCTGCAACGAGGATGCATCGTTTTTGACCGGAGTTGCGCGAATACGTCATCATGTGTACTTTTTACGGAAAATATCAATTTTTCATACATAAAAAAACGATAATTAATATAAGTATATTATCTGCTAAAATACTGTGTTTATGCCGAATTATCACGAAAGCCATATTAATGATGAATGGGCTTAAGCTTAACTTTATACATCGTAGCACCGCTAGTAATCATTGGCCCACGTGAAATAATGCATGTCTGTAAAATTTCACTTGTTCGGGGCAAAGTGGTTGGGGCATAGTGGAATGAATGATTGTGTCGGTCATGCGATTATTGTGTTACATTTAAGAATTAGAACGAACGAGACCATGAAAATTCAAGTTTTTCACACTGAACACCATTACTACTCCATTCTCCCTTTAAATTAAAACAGGACATTCAAATATATGGACATATGTGTAAGGTCATATAGTACAACGATTCACCAGGAGGTAAATGGTTTTGACATTGAAGACAACCTCTTTGGGGGAAGCGTTTCACTTTGCCCCGTTCCGTGTTTCACTTTGCCCCGGAGGTCCGGGGCAAAATGGATTTTTAATATTTTTTTCAAGTTCATAGCATTTAATAAAACGGATTATTTGAGAAACATTGTTAGTGTCATTTGTAAGTGGTAGTCCTAAGGTAAAAGTATAAACCAAATGTTTTGCTTTACTTTGCTTTGTAATCCTGTTCTGGTTGTTCCAATTTTTTTGGTCCACTTTGCCCCGGGTTCCCCTACATATTTGCCACCTCCCCCCCCCCCCCCCCCCCCCCCCCCCGGCTCCTGGCTCCTCATTTTCCTCATTTTCATGATCAACATTATAGTCTACTTTTTTTTATTATTATCACCATTATTCTAATGCCATAATCATCATCGTCGTCACCTTCGTTTGTCGTATTATCACCAGCATCATCATCATTATCATCATCATCAACAAACAGCTGCAGCAGCAGAAGAAGCAGTAGCAGCAGCAGCATCTTCATACAAATCACCACCATCATTATCAATACCATTAACATATGCTTCATCATCATCATCATCATCGTCGTCGTCATCAACATCATTATCATCATTATACTCATTATCAGCATCATCATTAGTATCATTAACATCATCAACATCGTCGTCGTCGTCGTCGTCTTCTTCGTCACCATCATCATAATCATTTTCATAATAATAATAATCATCATCATCATCATCACCATCATCATATTATTCTTTGAAATCATCGTCATCATTATCACTACCATCACCACCATCATCATCATCATCATCATCATTACCCTAATCCTCATCATCTAAATATTGACGCACCATCAGTGAACTGAGTGTAGTAGATGCCGAAGCCCATCATGCGCCCGCTGTCGTCGGTTCTGAACCTGAAGGTCACATTGCTTTGAGTCGACTCGACATCGGGAAGTTCATAGAGACGACCGCATAGCTCCGGGGTCAACGGCGGCCCGTCGACCGTACTGCCATCGAAGACTCTTAGACCGTCGTAGCAATATCCTGAGAACAATTATGATTGTAATGCTGATAATTTATATGGTAACAATGTCATTCATAATTATGTGGGTTTACACTGGCGTGGGGCGGAACTGGAGGATGGGACCTCTGTCCAAAATAGAATTGATTGTACTTGATGTATTCCTTATTTCCGATTTTCGACCAGAAATGAAGGAGACAAGAATGATATAGGGTGGTAGTTACTAAGACCCCTAATGCTACAGTCACATTTGCTCTACGGCGAGCGTACGGCGGCCGTACGCCCCCGAAATCGTGAGAAACGTGCGGCGGCCGCAGAAAATCTGCGGTGGGCGCAGGGTCCCCGTACGGCGTAACCGTATATTTTACAGGCCGTAGGGGTCGCCGTAGAGTTATAACTAAAAGTTATAACTCTTTTTCATGTCTACGGTCGCCGAAGCAATTATACACGCCGTAGCCATGGCTACCACTCCTATACTCTATAGGGGTGTAGCTGTAGCGTCAGTCTGGCCGCACTGTTGCCGTATGGCCCCCCTGCGGCTGCCTTGCGGTCGCCTTGCGGGCGCCTTGCGTCTCCCTTGATATTTGTTCAAATAACCTACGGCAACCGCAGGGACGCCCTAAGGCAACCGTGCGTCATCACTTTAAAGGCCGCCACAGATTTTCTGTCTCCACAAATTAAAGATACGCCGTGCGGCGGCCGTGGCAAATGTGACTGCTAATGCATGTGACCGTAGAAATTCGACGGCGGCCCTATTTTTGTAATTGGCCGTAGAAATTTTAGACCGTACGGCCGCCGTGTCAAATGTGACCGAGCCATAAGTTACCTAGTAACAATGTCTGCTCTGAACAATTTAAAGGGGTAGTTCAGTTTTGGTAAGGCTGAACTTTAGTAACCAAACTTGGACAGTAACATTATAAACTAATAGTTATAACTCCACCATGCTTGAAAGGTATAACAAATTACTAACGACCAAGTAAACAGCCCGTTATCATTCAAAAAGAGCCATTAAAACACAAGAGGGCGCTTTCTACAAAGGCATTGGATTCAACCATTTTTCATACAAAATGATGCATGTGATGTTTTATTGAAATAATGATTAAATAGAGAGATCATCAACAACTATTTAAAAAACGCTTTTGAACATTTTTGAAAAAGTGCAAGCATTTTTTTTTATTTTTTGAAAAAAATCATCTAATTATTTGGGCCCCAAATAATTATAAGATCAGATATATTTATTGATATTTCAGCCGTTTCTGGGTCGATTTTGACCAAATAAAGTTTATTCTGCCATTAAAATTGCATGTTCTCTCAAATTCGACACTCATTTTTTCATTACCTCGCAAAAAATTGTGATGTGCAGCGCCCTCTCTACCAAAACTGAATTACCCCTTTAAAATAATAAAGCAATTGCAAATACATGGGATCATCGTATCCTTGTTTTTATTTTGTTTCAATTCACAAAACGTTTGCCATGTGCACTGATCGATTTTGTTTTGATACAACTGTAGGCTATAATTAGTTATCTAATAATTCTAGTGTAAAATGTATTTGAGAAGCGCTAGCCCGTAAATGGGTTTAATGATAATTATGATGATACCATTTTGACAGGTAAAATAAGTAATAATTCATTGACTAGAAATACTCTAATCTGATTTTGATGATTGCAGACATGTATTCAAAATTGATTATTATGTAAACAGTAGAAAATTGCGTCCTTCTTTATGCTGTAATACAATTATAACAATTGAATAATTATTTAACGTGATATTCAAATTGCCAAACCTTGAGAGTCACTTTCCAGATCGAACCTTGCGAACTGGAAGAGGAAGCGGTGAGTTGGGAGTCCGACCAGGGTGAGGGTGCAGTCCAGATTCTCCCGGTAGTAGAGGCCAGTATCCGGCTCCAGGAGACCTCCAACCGAGGCTCGAACCGAGGAGTTGCAGTGCGGCGTCAAGTAAACTATGCACCGTAAACGATAACCAATATAAGTGATAATAATATTATGTACATCTAAGTTATGAGGAAGCGGTGAGTTGGGAGTCCGACCAGGGTCAGGGTGCAGTCCAGATTCTCCCGGTAATAGAGAACAATGTCCGGCTCCAGGAGACCCCAACCGAGGCTCGAACCGAGGAGTTGCAGGGCGGCGTCAGGTAAACTATGCACCATAAACGATAACAAAATAATATACTTTATGTGATTATTATTTCACTTGTGAGTTATGAGGAAGCGGTGAGTTGGCTACATGCTAGAGTAATGCCCGGCGCAGACAGAGCCGACTCGACCCGATCCGACTGGATTTCAGCCTGATTAACTCAGTATGTGCTGCCTTAGGACTCCGATTTTTCCAGTCAAGTGCCAGTCGGAGGTCATTCAAGGCCGATTCAACATGTTGGATCGGCTCCGACTGAGCGAAACTGACTCTAGCCTGACTGAAAACCAGTCGGATCGGGTCGAGTCGGCTCTGTCTGCGCCGGGCTTTAGGTTGCAGTTCAGATTCTCTCGGTAGTAGAGGCCAGTGTCCGGCTCCAAGAGACCTCCAACAGAGGCTCGAACCGACGAGTTGCAGTGTGGTGTCAGGTACACTGTATAATTATGAGTACTAATACAGCAACTTAAAAATGTTGAATGTGCATAATATTATAGAACCGTTATCGTCAGTATATGGTTATAGGGTGTATGCAATACATGTTCCCCTGCAATAAAGACCAGCGTCCAATTCCAACCGAGGCTTGAACTGAGGAGATGCAGTGCGACGTCATATAAACCAATTTAATGTCAATATTTACATGTAAATTGTGTCAACAGAAATGTATCATTCTTTTGATAATAGTGACTGGTGTCGGCTTGACATAATTGTTTCCATTTAATGACAGACAGTAGAAATGTATTATTCTCCCGCGATATATAAAAACAAACTTGCACTGTGTCCCCCCTCTTGGAGACTATCCGAGACATCCAACCGAGGCTCGAACCGAGGGCTGCAATGGGCTGCCATGAACAATACCCAATTATGTGACAATTATTTCCATGTAGAAATCGCTTCTAAATTGACACATTTATTGTTTGTGTGTTTGTGTATTTGTTTGTATGTATGTTTGTTTATTTTTGTGTTTGTTTGTTTAGTTTAGTTTAGGTAATGACAAATAAGTCATTGGGTTGCACTATTTCCTTGTTCAATGATAATGAGTAATATATAATTCATGGGGAAGGGCTGGGGTTTCGTATGTTTTCTATAATATGTGTATCATAATTGTTTATCATAATAATTAATTATAATAATTATGATGAACAATGATTGACTTTCTACGTAAGGGAGGCTAATCCCCCTGCGTTCCCTTGTAGCTATACGTCACTACTCCGTTAGCCCATTTCCAATCAACTCATAGTTCATGCATGTCTTGTAATATAGCATATAATATTTCCTTCGCAAGTTTTCACCTATACAATGTATATTATTATATTCGTAAAATGACTACTGAAGGCTATTGTTCACTTCAAAGTAATTAATTGGGAACCAAACGCTGGAATTACCGCTTACTGTTAATAATAAGTACATAATTCCTGCCACTTCTATAATATATTTTCTCCGAAGATGGGTAACACTAGTAATGGAAATAACATTATTAATGATTGAGACCACTATCATATGTTTTTGATGACCACTGGAGGCTGCCATGTTTTCCAACTGTGCCGTATGCTTAAGTTTATGGACCTGTATTGTTGCAGAGTATGTAGACTTTTATGCAAATACTATAAGAGTAAACGTAAATTTAGCATTTCGAACACAAAATAATTGACAAATCCAATCTTACCAACGCCGATTCCCGCTGCTTCATGTGATATCAAACTCAAAAGAACATACAGTGGTAAAACCGTGAACTTGAAGAACTTGAAAATCCAACTGTACATGTTTCGAACAGATCCCGTTGATACGGACGCCATTGGGGTGTCAAATTACATTTCACGTTGCCATGGTTACCGTGATAAACTATATATATACCATATCCGAACGTGTCTTGTAAGTTGAGTTCTATATAATTTAGTTCCCCAAATTGAAGTTTGCGTGTACAATAGTATGCCCCTCTCTCGCCACAATATACATGTACATGTAGTCCAGTTAATATATCTATTTCGTCATTAAGTTTAGTTGCATGGATGTATTATGTTCTCACAATGCCCGGCTAGAATTAATATTTACTCTTTGTCCGAACTTTGGTCCCTAGATACCGATCGTGAAATTGATCTTGTCTTGGTTACACAGACGCTAAAGTGGGGATTTTATTGTATGGCTGTATTATATTAACATAGATTATAGTAAATGTAGAGTTGCCTACATGTACAGTATAAGGCGATGCGTGCATGCAGTGGTTCGTATTTTTTAAGAACATGATGCAAAATGTTTTGTTTTGTGAGATAATGGACAACTGAGTGTAAAATTTGAAAGAGCATATAATTTTAATGGCAGAATAAACTTTATTTGATCAAAATCGGTTCAGAAACGGCTGAAATATTTAATAAATATATCCGATCGGAATCAATCTGGGGCCCAGATTTATACGATGATTTAAAAAAAAAATTAAGATGCTTACACTTTTTCAAAAATTTTCAAAAGAGGTTTTTGAATAGTTGTTGATGATCTCTCTATTTAATCACATGCATAATTTTGTATGGAAAATGGTTGAAACTAATGCTTTTTAGAGGGCGCCCTCTTGTGTTTGAATGGCTCTCTTTGAATGATAACAAGCTTTTTACTTAGTCGTTTGTAATTGTCTATACCTTTCTGGCATGATGGAGTTATAACTATTAGCTTGTACTGCTATTGTGCAGGTTTGGTTACTAAAGCTCAGCCTTACCAAAACTGTACTACCCCTTTAACTAACATTAAGTTTACAATCTTATTTAGTGGTGTAGCTATATACCGGGGGGGGGGGGGGGGGGGGGGGACGTGCCTCTCCAAAAAATTGCCCCCCCCCCCCCAAAAAAAAAAAAGAAAAAAAGAAGAGAAATACAAAGGGTGTGCCTTCTTACTATCGGGGTTCACCCCCCTCCCCCCCCCCCCCCCCCCCATATAATGCATTGTTAAATCCATCTAGATAATTATGTCAACGTTTGTTTGTTTTTTGACAATGATATTTTTTCATTTTGTTATCCTTTTTAGTTTCTTCTATGTGTTTTTTTGTTACATGTACTTGGTCCTATTGTTTATTTTTGTGTCATTATATTATTGTATCGAAGTGATATCCGGCTTATTATGTTTCGTCCTGTTTGTTTCCACGTGTGTTTAATATCAAACCGCACTTTTTATTATATAGTATGTTACTTCGCTCAGACACATTTTTGCAATAACATTTCACACGTGTCGTCCAGAGAGAAAACAATACCCATTTAACCTCCGACCGTAGCTAATAAATACATAATTTGGTTATGTTGCTGGTGTATATGGACACATTTTTGGCGAGAGGCTGATGAGGTGTGTTGCCTTTTCAAGAAGTTCTTCACCATAATAATTTTTGCTGCCCGTATTAAATGACATGATAATTGTTTTTGCGCTGAGGTGCGTTTTGCCTGAATATTCCCATTTGTTAAACTCTCCGGTCGGTTTATAAACATCTAGTTTTACTTTTTGGGGGGAAGAACATTTCATGTTTTCGTTTTTATCTTGGTTCAGTTGCGTTTTATATATTTGTTTTTGTTGTTGTTGTTTTTTGCATTTATGTATGTTTGTATTTTGCTGGCATATCAAATGGATAATGCATCGTATTCCCACACGCACATAATGTGTTATTATCTAAATTGTGTTCCCATAATGTGCTATTATTTTGTTCCCACGAGCTGGCAGCGGCAGTCACGCCGGATGGTGAGCGATTCCGCACGTACACCCGGACATACCAGGCCCGACGCTAACACGAGGTCGCGTTCGGCGGTCTCTAGCTGAAGGAACGTGAATTATGGTCTTGTTTTGTAAGATGGTTGTGACAATTCACAGCTAGTAAATAAATAAAGAGAGAGAGAGAAAAAAGAGGGCCACCGACTGTCGTTAAGTACTTATATACATTTCAACAAAGTTCGCGGAAATTGTGATAAACGAGGAAGTTTCGGTGTTCAAGAGTTATCCAAACAAGAGAAAACAGATCGAAAACCAGGCGCGGCAGGAATTATAAGGAAAAGAATCCGAGATGTTGTGACTCAAAATTGACACCATCTGTTGATGCCTTTGAACTTTCACTTGGCCTAATTCACCTTCAGATCACGTGATTTTGAGGGCGACGTACAGATCTAGAGGAGAACTAGAGGACCCCGGGGGGGGGGGGGGGGGGGGGATCACTCTCATACAAAAGTGTTACCCACCCGTGTCCATCAACCTCTGAAATGGACCCTAATGGGCAAAAATGGCGTATCGCACCTTTTTTTTAAATGGACCTTAATGGGCAAAAATGGCGTATCGGACCTTTTTAAAAATGGACCCTAATGAGCAAAAATGGCGTATCGCATCTTTTTAAAATTGGACCTTAATGGACAAAAATGGCGTATCGCACCTTTTTAAAATGGACTCTAATGGCGCATCCACATGCACTCATATATTACAGCCACTCCGCAGAAATAAAAATCGTCGAAAACCTAGTACTGAGTTACGGTAGCTGAAAAATCACCCTTTTTGTAGAAAACGTCGAAACCTGTGAACCTGAACAGGTACCCTTTTTTAGGTTTTAGTGCGATCAGTGCTTGAAAAACACCCCTTTTTAAGGAAAGCGTCGACGACGCCGTATAGCTGAACATTATACCATTTCGACGCTTGTTTTGGACGCGGGTGCATAGCCAGTCATGTTGGGAGTGACCCCCCCCCCCCCCCCCCCCCCCCCCCGGGGGAGGAGACGGACCAAGCAGGATTGTTGTTGTTGTTGGTCCTGTGGTTTCGGTACCGGTGTTCATTCAAATTGAATATTTACGCCCTTTATTACAAATAATTCCAAAGCCTTTAATCCCTCTATCATATTATGACCATGATTTGATTTTGATAAATTAATGTAACTTTTTTTTCCCCCTGAGCTCCTACAGCATGCTGCCTGTCATACTGTCAATCACGAAAATCCAACCCAACCGTGCGTGGAGCAAGGCCTCGTGCAGGGTACCCCCTCGTGCAGGCTTAGAACTCAGCTGCTAGCTTGGGATACAATACACATTGAGGCAGTATAGTCTATACCAGCTCCATGCAATCAATATTATGCCAAATGCCTCGGTCACACCTTTGCGTATGTTGCTGCGTATTGCTGCGCTAGGCGGGGTATATCAATACGCAGCCTTACCCAGCAATACGCAGCGATTTTGAAGTTAGCAGTCACACTATTGCGTATGTAGCTCGTATGCCGCTCGTATAGAGACTGCGTACGATTGCCTATGGTCCCGCTTTAGCTCGCTGTTGCTCGAAGCAGTACGATTCAATACGCTGTGTGCTCGACACATTGCGTATGGAACTCGTGCTTTGCTCGCTTGCCGCTCGCTAGCCGCTCGCACCAGTTGGTATTGTTGCGTCTCACTGCGTATTTGCTCGCTTTAGCTCGACTGCCGTTCGTACTGTTGCGTGCCAACTCGTTCTGAAGCGTACCAGCTCGCTCGTGCTGCGGCGGTATATAAAAAATGGTCATTTTGCGGCCCGTCTTTATTGCCAATCGTCCTGCTAGGCAGCCAATCGTAGTGCTAGCGAGCTAAGCGAGCGGGAACCAGCGAGAGCGAGCTAAAGCGAATGGCGCACGAGCTAGTTTCGCAGCATAGCGAGTGGCACACGAGCGAGACTCGCAGCAAAGCGAGCGGCCATCGCAGTGATTCGTGTTGCTAGGAGCGGTGTTCGAGCAACAGCGCAACAATACGCGCAATCATGCGAACTACAACGAGCTACAGCGAGGTAAATCGTGTGGGAAACGCAGCTATACGCAGTGACACGCGCTCTAAAAAAAATGAGGTGCGAATGATTGCGTATACCTGCGCTAGGTCACTCGCTGTCGCTCGCTGTTGCTCGCATTCACTGGTTGTCACTCGCTCCCGCTCGTATGCAATTTGACCTTGCGTTTGCTTGCGAGAGTTTAGAAAATTCTAAAACTAGCGAGCGACATACGCAGACCCCTGCGCTAGTCTGCGTATTGAGTACGTAGTGAGCTCGCATCATTGCGCTTTATTGGGTGTATCTGCGTTTGTCTGCGTTCGAGCAATACGCAGCAATACGCAAGCCCAATACGCAAAGGTGTGACCGAGGCATAAGGCCCGGCGCAGACAGAGCCGACTCGACCCGATCCGACTGGTTTTCAGCCTGATTAACTCAGTATGCGCTGCCACAGGACTCCGGTTTGTCCAGTCAAGTGCCAGTCGGAGGTCATACGAGGCCGATTCAACATGTTGGATCGGCTCGGACTGAGCGAAACTGAGTCTAGCCTGACTGAAAACCAGTCGGATCGGGTCGAGTCGGCTCTGTCTGCGCCGGGCTTAAGGTGTTTCGCAACGATTCTTACTTGAAATTAATTATGGAAAGCCATCAGTGGCCTTGGAAAAAAAAACATATTTAAAGCAAACAAATAAAAATATGTGAGACTTTCAATAAAAAAAATTGAAATGATTTAAAATTAATCATATCATTTTCCTGCATAAAGAGCACAACACATACGTACTGCAGAAAGGATATTCCTTGTTCCCTTTTTTCACCTGCTGCATATTATCTTGGATGTATTGCGTGTTCTAATTTGTATCTGATTTATGCGGATCACAACGTAGTTTATATTATTTGGATATGCATATAATATATAGAAAGTTATATTTCATATCACGTACCATGGACTACAAATCATGTTTCAAGTGTTAAAGGGATCTAGTATAGCATACCAGTCTAAATCGAACAAACTCACTTGCAAATCTAACTATTCGTTCATGCTTTGCTGTAGTTTCCTCTTTACTAATTGCAGTTTGTAACCAGCTTTCTTTCATTTTTCTTCAAACTTTCACTTTGCAATTTACATAATTCATTCATGATTTAATTAGATGAAAAGGTGAAGATTATAATAACTGTACAACTGTGCAACTGCGCCATAAGTTTGTAGCACAAACGCACGGCAATGGATCAGCAAATATCACTTTAAATATTTGCTTATAACTTGAACATGCAATTATGAAACATCGATTTATCATGAAACTAACATAACTTAGAGGCCATTATTAGATAATCAGGCGACAGAAATACATTGTGGCCCACCCATTATCAGTTTTTAATATGTGGCAACATAATAGTACTAGATCACGTCACTATGCCACAACAAACTAAAAGTATAAATTAGACCGAGCTAACTGATTTATAGAGCAAGGTTGGTACATAATTTGTAGTGATATCAACATGCCTGGTTTGGGTTTTTTTTCTTCTCATTATCTTTAGGAATCACGTACCGTATTTGATGACGATTTACATAGATGCTCGATTTTATGTCACGTATTTGGGATAACAAATCCCAAATACATGCTTTCCGGTGTAATAGTACCATTGTTGCCAAGGCCTATGTATACTATAGCATCTGAGCCGAATGTATGGCAGGAACAACTGGCGAACGCGACTATCACACGAGCTGCGGCAGTCTACCCGTGCATACGATCGCCGCTATTCTTATCACCACTCGCTTCTGTTGTTCAGAAACTATAGTGCCCGTTTAAAGAGATGTACTAACATTTTCCAAATCCTCAAAATCCAATTGGAATTCTAGCGGTTCCCTTATACCTTGTTGTAATCGTATTAACAATAGAAGCATGGGACAGGTTTTTAAATGTTTGTATTCCCCTTTCGTTAAAAAGATATTTACGATTGAAATGTTCAGATGTTAAATTATCCACTGGATAGTCGTAACCGTGTACAAAGTCAGTGCAATGAGTTAGTGAATATCACTTTGCATTTGTGTTCATTACTCGGCCATATATCTTCCATTTAACCATGTTAACTTGAAATGTTCACACAATACCCAGTAGACGTATCAGATAATAACAATGTCAACCATTCGTCACTTTTTGCGCATGTCAACAAAGTTACTAGATCCCTTTAAAGGTTGGTGTTAGATTAGCATGTCACTATTAGTTATTATGAACAATCTATGAAGACTTGTTTAAGTAATAGCAAGGTCATTACATTTTCAGGGATAATTTGAACGTATTGCTCGTGCTTTTGTTTCGTGAAATTTCGTGAGAGTTAACTAGCTAAATAATATATCAATTGGAGTACAAACAAATTAAATTAATTATTATTACATCTTCCGTACTAACAAATTAATTATTACATCTTCCGTACTAAATTAATTATTTTTTATGCTTCATGTGAATAGTTGGAAATAGCTAGATGCTTAATTTGCTTCAATGAGTTTCGGCTGCCAAAAGCAGTGGCGTAGCGTGATCTAAATGATGGGGAGGGGGGGGGGTGAGGGGGGGGAGGAGCCACTTTTTTTAAGGAACAATTCTATGAGCTTATTTTTATTTTGCTTAAACATTTT